>CAJVPK010001347.1:0-11883 GCA_910592015.1 Diversispora eburnea
AATCTAATAAAAAAAAGTTTGTGCAAATTAGATCACTCGTTGTGGTACAATTAGCATTTTAATTTTAGTAATTTTTTTAAAAATTTTCAACTGTCCGGTGATTTTTGATCACCCACTGTACCAAGTATTCAATAAATAGTCATTATTTTTTAGTAGCATATATTTTCTTAAGTCTTGAGTTCGAATTTTATTATATTCTTTCTGGTTTCTTTCTTGGATTCAAAAAATATTGACTTTATGTTAAAACAGATTTTTTAATATTACTTACTTGATTTCTCTTTTTTTTTTTTATACTTGGATTGATGATGGATTCCAAGTCTATTAAATTGTTATTTTTTAACACTTGAGAAGATCTTTTATAAAAGATAAACAAACTACAGCCAACTTTCTCTAAGTGCATCCCCCATTAGGGCACTCTCCATATTAATGCGCTCGACGCTTAAATCCCAATCATTAATAACACTTATAAAATTACTCTCTTTGAATGCATGCCCTCTTTAAATGCACTCTTATGGTCAGTCCCTAGGGGGTTCATTTAGAGAGAGCTGACTGTATTGTAAAAATAGTTTGTGCCCAAATTATTTTAGAAATTAATTTCATTTAAAAAATCTAAGTCGATAGCAAAGTAATTTATCTTTATTGAAAGAATTTTTATAAATTTGCAAAGTAGTAAAAATCACATTGTGTTCTCAATTCGAAACTGAAATTTCTTAAATTTTCAAAGGATTATATCAATTATATCTGTTATTATTATTAAAAATTTTTATTTATATTTAATTAAATATTGTCAGAATTTAGTTATATTTTTATTTTTATTTATTGTATATTTTCTAAAATATTCTTTATTTAAAAATATTACCTACATCAATTTAACTACCTTTCATCTCGACATTCATCATATTTATAATGTCCTTTTCTAGATAATAATGCTTTTCAATTATATCAACCAGCTAAATGCTACACTTTCAATCCTCAAGTAAAAGTTATAATTAATAATTGTAACAATCAATTGTCAAGATCATTATTATTACAAATAGATCAAATATGCTGTATAATATTTACAGGTCAAGATGTAGTCAATAAATTTGATACAGGTAAATTTATTATTTCTTCGCGCCGAAAATAAAAATTTATTTTTATGACACTGAACTATTTATTTTATTTAATTCAAAAAATGAAATTTTGATCGACAAAGAAACAAATTGATCATATCGCAAAGTGCATCTCATAACTTTTGGACTTGATACAGCGACTTGACACTATGGTTATGGCAAAAAGTTTCCAACGCGAAAAAAAAAAATAAAATTCACCAAGATCATTCCAAAAAGCCAAAATTAAAATACAATAATTTTTTCAAAATTTTTTCGCCAAACATAATGAAAATGAACAAATAATGTATGTTCCCAGCCCGAATTGTAAAAGCCATAAAAAACGAATAGAAAATAATAAAAAAGCAAAGCTCATAAAATAAAAAAATATGTATATACATAAATATATAGTGATTAAGTTCTTATTAACCTTTAAGAAAGGCTTGTTAGTCTAGAGGTATAAAGTCTTGTTTTGCAACCAACAACTTCTACAGTTGAATCACCTTATCTTGAAGGCACTTATCTTATGTTGCCCTCTTTTACGTGCAAAAAAACACAAGCACCTTGGAAGGTTTAGAACTAAATTACAAAAAAAAAATAATAATGAAAGCATATATAAAAAAATAAATAAAAAAGATGCCCTATAACGACATATATTTAAAGTATGCTACGCTAAATTTGATCTTAATAAATAATGTGTGCACGCGAAAATAGTTTTAAGATAAATAAATATATTTCAGAAAATTAACTCCTACGATGAAATTCTTTTTGAATTTTCCAGAACATTTCAATTTTCTCTTTATATAAATCAATTTATTCTTTAAATTCTTTGAGAATCATAACCAATCAATGATATTTTTGCTAGCTTTGAATTTTTGCTTCCTCATCAATATCATTAGTATTGACACTTGAAGTAGATAATTCATCAGATTTCAATAAATTAGGATCTATAAATTTAAAAATTCGAAAATTTAAATAATTTGTAATTGATCATGATCATTTGTTAAAATTGAAATTTTTCTATGAATATACCTGAATATTTTCCGGATTCTATTTCTTCCGATAAATCATGCAATCCGTGAAGAGTATAAATATATCGGCCAATATAGCATGCTTGAGGAAATGTGAAAAGAGTTCTTTGTTTTGAGATTTTGATGTATTTTTTTGATTTTCATCAGCAATTTCAAGTTGTCGCATAATGTTATTATCAATTATATTATTATGAATTTTATTCTTACGTTCAAAAATAAATTAAATAATTCAGCAGCAGTTGGTCGTTCAGAAGGATTGTCACTCCAACATCGATACGTGTGTGCATTTTTTGCTTAGTATGAAAATTTACATTTACTAACAATAACAATTATATTAGACAGAATAAATGCTCAAATACATTTGATACAATTGATAATATATATTAAATAATATCAGTAGAGCAACGTAGCATAGTTCCTGGGACCAATTAAAGGTAAGATATCATATTTAGATTTATTTGTCTTAAGCAATTTGTTTAATTCAATTATAAGGAAAATGCTGATATCTGCTTTAATTCACGTTAAGGATTAATAAAATTATATTGCTAGAAAAGCTACTGGTGCAATTTAAGGTAAATAGACTAGGAAGCTATAGAAATCAGGTCGAAAGATTGAAGTGGTTTCTCTATTTTAAAAAGTAAAGGAAATAAAAGACGAGAGAAACCAATCTTCGGAATTGGCATGATCTGCATTATGTTTTGTTCTTTAATTACTATATGCATATTCATAAAATATGACAAGAAAATGGTTCTTAGATAGAAGAAAGTGATTCAAGAAGTTGGATTAATTTTAAAACAACGGTTGCTGTGATGAAATTATAACATCAGAAGGTAAAATTCAAATATATTAATTTTAAAAGCGAGAGAGCGTGATGCTATACATTCTTTTAAATAATCTAATTAATGCAAAAAAAAATATATGATAAAAATGTAAACTCAAAAAAAAGTATCTACCTAAAAACATAAATCAAACGTTACGAACATCACAAATTAAATAAAAATTACATCGAACGGTGATTACGCCAGAAATAAATCAAAATCACGATAATGTAATAGAAAGATGGTTGAACTATGGGTTGAGAAGAGGATTGACTATAGATCTGATTTTCCTAATAACTTTTCTACTAAGGCGGAAAATTTCGCACGATTTTTTGCAAAAGCTTTCTTAAAACGGAGAGATCTCCGCAAATATAGATTCTACAGAGAGGAAACGAATTTCATTTTGTAGCCAAGAACAAGACCATTCTATCTATCTTAGAAATACCTTAGTAAAAAATCGCTCTGTGCCTCGAAAATCGCGAGCGAAGTCGAAAAAACGGAAAAACTGCATAAAAAACCTGCGCAAATTTGCGCGGGTGATGAAAATTTGTGCAATTTTCGCCTAATAAATTTATTCCATTTCTATTTCGAATATAATTAATAGTTTTAGATGCATTTTAAATATATGTTTGAAATATATACTTAATAAATATCATTTTTAGCATAACTTTTATAGGTTCAATTCTTAATTTTCGTTCTAAAAATTATTAAAACCTATTGATGAGGAATAGGAAACTCAAAGTAAAATGGAAAAATGGTTATTCTCTAATATTTCAATCTTGGATTGGTTTGATTCCTAAAACAATAGTACAGATAAAGGTATTGTTATAAAAAATAAGATTTTGAATCAAATATTAATAATATTTTATTTAAATTTAGTATTTTGTAAAACTATTTTTCCATGACTTTTTTTTTTGGCTTTAATCTTTTAATAGGAGTTAAATTCTTAAATTAATTTTTGTATGAGAGCTCATTTATTATTAAACGAAATCTATTTAATTTTATTTACCTAAAAACTATTTCGCGTGCACATATTATCAAGACTCAGATTTAGCCCGACTCAAATATATGTTATTGCAGGCTTATAAAAAATTTCTTAGAATTTTTTTCTTTTATTCTATCATTATCGGAGATATCACGTGAAGAACGTGGCTTTTGTTATATATATTTTTTGTAATTAGGTATCTGTACTCAATATTATTTGAGAGAATCTAGAGAAACTTTGAATATTTGTGATAAAATAAGAAAAAATTAAATTGTTAAAGGAATAAGAGATACTTTTCAAGTAAGTTCGTATGTTCTTGAACCACAAGAAGACAAAAAAAAAGAGTGCAAAATAAGATAAGCACCTTCAGGTAAGATTTTCTACTTTGTTTTGTACATTAAGAAAAAATAGAATAAATGGATGAATAAAGGTATATACTTTGTTCTAATTTATTCTGGATTAACACAAAAGTTCATGCTTTCTCTCTCTAAGAAGGGATTTTTTATTATAACATACTCATTCCTTACAGCAATTTCTTAAAATAAACTTAAAAAGACAGCAAAGATCTCGGGAATATAAATAGCGCAGAATTTTATATTTTAGCTTGTGTTTGAAGCGAGGTTTTAAAAAAAATAAAAAATCCATAAGTAATTTAATAATAATGATGATAATAATCTGATAAAACAAAAAAAAAAAGCTTAAAATAAAAAAAAAAGTTTTAAAAACAACAACAGAATTAGTAATTCTAATAATAATTATAATAAAAAACCAGAATTTTTTCTTAAAAGGCATCATGCCAAATATCACATGTTTCAAATCTTTTTTTTAAATTTTTAGATCAATCTTAATTTTCTTTTCATTAGGAGAGGTATAAATTCGAAATAAAGTTATTGTTGAAAATATTATTTTCGAGTTATAAAGAGAAAAGGTGGCGATAAAATGGGATTACACCTTTAATTTCAATTATTACTTAATTAAAACCCATCTGCTAATGTAACATGATTGTGGATGTGGTGTTTCAGAAATTTTGTGTAATTTTTGATTTTCATCAGGAATTTTAAGTAGCATATAACATTATTATACTCTATTACAATAAAGTTTTCCTTATGTAATATATAATAATTCACATAAAGCTGGACGTTCGGAAGGATCACCAATCCAAGTCTCAATTCTATTAATATTAATATGTCTATTTTTATTGCCATCCAAAATTCCAAAATTTTTTGTCTAAAAATTATGTAAGTCACCATTAAATAAATTCATAATAATAATGTAGTTTTGCGATTGCAGTATGAAATTGAACTAAATTTACATATTTTATATACGTAATAACTTTTTTTATACACGATATAATGAATTTTTTTTTCAGTGTAACGAAGCTAAACTATATAACGAATTTAAAATTTTTTTAAAAATATCGTTTAGAGATAACGAATTTTAAAAAAATTTTAAGAATATTCGTTAAATACGGTACGGTATTCTGCATTTTTATGAATTTTTATTAATCTGTGTTATAGTGTTAATGGTTTTTTTTTAGTTTATTTCAAAATTTAAATAGAGAAAATATTTTAAGTGAAAAAATGAAATGGTTTGTTTAAATTGCACAAGCAAAAGGATTGAATCTATTGAAGCACAGTAATTGAAAAAAGAATACCAAAAAACTTGGCAACCAATTCTAATAACACAAGGAATTTGCAACTGAAACTGCTTTAACTAAATCTAAATTACTTGAATAATAAATATGTTTTAAAGATTTTACAAGAAAACACGTGATGAATTATTAGTTATTTTTCAAGAAATTAAATATTTATTAGCAGAAAGTAATATTATTCTTGATGATAAAACATAAAGTTTTTTCTTTGAATTTAACTTTTATTGCTTAATAAATCGAAACAAAGGAATATTACAAGAATTAAAATTTAATTTTTTCTTTCATTTGTAAAATTAGTTCTAAAAAATGCTATCTGGTATTTTACCAAATGCGGAAATCCTTTAAATGTCGATAAATATTCGTAAATATTCGCACATTTTTTAATATTTAAAAGTTTTAAAAATCTGATCAAAATATTGATAAAATCCGATCCGATCCGACTTTGCGGAACCCTAATTATTACCATCAGACAATGATAAATTCGGAACGGAAAAAAGAAAAACTAAAAAAAAATATTCAATAACGAATATTACTTTCATTTCCCATGGCTCAAGAAATAAAAAAAAAATAGAAAACCAAAATATTGTATGGCAGGTCACGAAATTACTGTAAATAGATTTTATTCATTATGTACCAAAGAAAATTTTAATCAAGAATTTAAAACTTGGTCTAGTGGGAATGCTAACACCGATAAGATTATCCAAGAATCTCAAATTAATTACGAATATCTGTATGAAAAGTTACAATGGATGCCTTATGATAATTTTCAAAATATCGAACACATAGCAGATGGGGGCCATGGATCTGTGTATTCTGCCAAATTAGAAAATGGAATAAAATGGGGATGGAATTTTATCAAACAGGAAACAAAGTTGCTTTGAAAGAAATAAAAGATACTAGGTAAGACTTAGTTGAATTTCTTAAAGTGGTATGTTTATTTATTTTTGAATATAATTATTAATATTTGGTAATTTATTAATTTGACATTTTATTATATTTCGCATTAAGTGTCTGACTGTTCACGATTGTAAAATTAATTATTATGGAATTTCAAAAAATCATTCTACATAAAATTACATTATTGTTATGAATTTATTAGATGATGACTTACATAATTTTTTAATCAAAAAATTTTGGGATTTAGGGTGGCTGTCAAAAATATGCATATTAGCATCAATAGTAGAAAGTCTTGACATCTCACATGCTCAAAATTTAGTTCATTGTGACCTTCATAGTGGAAATATTTTGTTATACGATAATTTCAATCCTTACAATGTTGGATTAGAAATAGATTTAGGCTTATGTAAATTGGAAAATGATTTAATTTTAAACTCTATCAAAAATACCAAATTTTCTGGATCAATTCCATATATTCCACCTGAGGTGTTAAGAGGAAATGAATTTACATGGAAGGGTGATATTTATAGTTTTGGTGGAATTATTTATGAATTAATTACTGTACAACGACCATTTGCTGACCAAGCGCTTGACACTTATTTGATGGCAGATATATGTAATGGTGTAAGACCAAAGTTCCCTGATTTTATGTTAAATTGGGTTCCAGAATGGTATTTAGACTTGATGTATCGATGTTGGAGTGATGATCCTTCCAAACGTCCAACTGCTACTGAATTAGCCGATTTATTTTATGAGCTATCACATAATTTAGTGGATAATGCTGTCATGCGACAACTTAAAATTGCTGATGAAAATCAAAAAAATACATCAAAATCTCAAAAGCAAGAATTATTTAAATTATTTTCATATTCAAGTAAGTTACATCCTCAATTATGTTATATTAGCCGATATATTCATACTCTTCATGATTGCATTATTTATTGGAGGATCTCAAATCTGGAAATCTGCAGGTAAAATTTTTAGAATAAGTTTCAAGAATTTTTAAATAAATAATTAATTAATTATAAAATTTTTCATCTATAGATCCTAATTTATTATTAAAGTCCAATGAACCAACTGCTTTAGATGTCAATAATACTTATGATATAACATATTAATGAGGAAAAGAAAATTCAAAGGCAGAAGTCTGAACACACCACTATTGTCAATTATGTTAGACTTAATTACTATCTGATTAGTTATCACATAAGAGTAAAACATCATAGGGGAGTTTGATTAACCATTATACCAGAATTTTGAACTGAATTAGTCATAACATTTGTCGTGAAATATTTACGCAATCGTTTTTAGCCATTTTTGTAGTCGTTATTATTAATATTTGGAACATTTGTTTTTGGATAGTCTATGATTGGATATAAAGTTAACCATTCGTGATCAGTATTGAATCGTGTAGAAGCAGTAGAGCAGTGTCTTTGTTGTTGTTGTAGTAGTTGATGCTGTTGATAATGATGAAGTTGTGAAGAGAAGCAGATCGGATTCGTTATGACTATTGTTGCTGTTGACGAATCACTTGAAATGAAATGATTGAATATCATGTGAAGTCCCGGTATGAGATAATGATTATGATTATTTAATGAACTCTGATGTTGGTATTTGACTTAAATATTGTGATGATGTTGAGATTGATAATATTGGAGTTTAATGGTGATTATGGTTATTACTAGGTTGCGTGTTGATGTTTTGGTTTGAGTTGGAGAAGGTGACAAAGAAGGTTGCTGACTATTATTGAAGTTTCGATCAATTTAGGAGATGGAGAGACTTGTGATGATACTCGTGAGTTCTTCTGCGTGGATGAAGAGATGGTAGTGGAGGCATCACGATTTCGTCTTGAGTCATGATTGTGATTTCAAACTATTTTGGGATTCTGTAATTGTAGTTTCTGCGATAAGGTCCGAGATCAGAATCAATTTTATCAATTTGATTGTTTGAATTTGAATTCAAATAATTCAAATGAAGATTGAGGGTAGATTTTGTGTCAAAAATTCAGCAATCTAAAATGGTTGCTTTTCCCCTTTCGGTGTTTTTTCATATGAATCCATAATTCATAAGTTGCTGAGATTCGGAATAATATTAAAGTTTATTATTCATACTATTTAGACACAGTTAAAATTTAAATAGTCTCGACAAGTATGAATTTCATTCATATCTAGATATTTAAGATTTATGATACATTAAAAGTAAATATATAAGAATAAAAATATTAAATCTTTGTATTATGAATGAATAAAATTTATTAAGAATAAATTTATTAATATTTACTTGCGCTCGATGCTTATTATCGTCTAATTTATTGTGACATCCTTTTCCATTTGAATAAAAATTTAAATTTTCTTTGTTGCTTTTAATTCTTGTCCATTAAAGAACTTGTAATCCGAAATACAATTTCTTCTATTATTCTATCACATATTTGAAATAACTTCCATGTTTATCACATGATTAATAAAATTAATAGAATAAATAAATACAATCAGAAAAGGCAATGATTGGCCTCAGACATCGAATTATATAAATTTGGAATAAAAATCTTCAAAACGAACATTCCTTTTAATTCTTTAATTTTTTTCTATTTCTTGAGACATGGGAAAAAAGTACTGTCCGGCCGGTCATTCTTCTAAAAGTTTTGGTAATCGTTATTTTTGCTCAAGCGGATTTTGTGAGTTGTGCACCAAAGAACATTTTATTAAAGAATTTAAAACTTGGTCTAGTGGGAATGTTAACATCGATAAAATTATCCAAGAATCTCAAATAAATATCAAATACAATAAATTACAATGGATACCTTATGATAATTTTCAAAATATCAAACACGTACTAGATGGTGGTCGTGGATCTGTGTATTCTGCCGAGCTAGAAAATGGAATAAAATGGAAATGGAATTTTATCAAGCGGGATTGGAATTATCATCCAATAGGCAACATAGTTGCTTTGAAAGAAATAAAAGATTCTAGATTTGATATAGCTGAATTTTTTAAAATGGTATGTTTCTTCATATTTAGAAACTAAGTTGAATTGTTAATAATATTTTGTAATTTATTAATTTATCTTAATATTTTTCGTATTAAGATAAAGACTATTAATGATCGTGTTGATGATGATGATTACGAAGACGACTTTATTGCTAAATTTTATGCATTTTCAAAAAATCCTTCTACACAAAACTACATTTTTGTTACGAAGTTATTTGAAGAAGACTTACATAATTTTTTAACAAAAACTTTTTTGGATTTAGCATGGAAACAAAAATTAGACATATTGTTTTCAATAGCATGGGGTCTTAGAATCTTACATGATGAAAATTTAGTTCATTGTAACCTTCATAGCGGAAATATTTTAATTTACGATCCTGATCCTGATTTAGTTATAGATTTATTTATAGATTTAGATTCATGTGAATTGGAAAATGATTTAATTTTAAATTATGGCAAAATTTATGGATCAATTCCATATATTCCACCTGAGGTATTAAGAGGAAATAGATTTACAACGGAGTGTGATATTTATAGTTTTGGTGGAATTATGTATGAATTAATTACTGCACAACAACCATTTTCTGACCAAGCACATGATACTTATTTGATGATTGATATATGTAATGGCGTAAGACCAAAGGTTCCTGATTTTATGTTAAATTTGATTCCAGAATGGTATTTAAAGTTGATGTATCAATGTTGGAGTGATGATCCTTCTGAACGGCCAAATTCTTTTGGATTAGTTCATTTATTTAGTGAAATATTAGTTAAACTTGAAGATAATATTGTGGATGATGATGTTATGCGACAACTTAAAATTGTTGATGAAAATCAAAAAAATACATCAAAATCTCAAAAGCAAAAATTATTTGAATTACTTTCATATTCAAATAAATTACACCCACAATCATGTTATATTGGCCGATATATTCATACTCTTCATGGATTGCATGATTTATTGGAAGAAATAAAATCTGGAAAATCTTCAGGTATATTCATCAATAATTTTATTTAAAAATGATCGGTTACAAAATTTTGAATTTTTTGAATTTTTTAAATTTATAGATCCTAATTTAATAAAGCCCCATAAATCGTCTATTTAAAAACCTATTTATGAGGATAGGAAATCCAAAGTCGAACGAAAAAATGAACATTCTCTGATGTTTCAACTGAATGGATTCGATTCCAAAAATTTAAAGAAAACGTCAATATAGATAAAGAGGATAATATAACATTTATTTTATATATTATATATTATTTTTATTTTAATATATATTTTAATATATTATTTTTGCATATTATTTTTATATTATTTTTATATATTATTTTACATATTGTTTTTATATATTATTTTTATATATTATTTTTATATTTGTTTTAATATGTTATTTTTATATTAGAAAGATTAAAAAAAATATGAAATAAAAAATAAAATAAAAAATAAAAGATAAAGAAAATAAATTAAAAATAAAAAAAAATAGAAAAAGTAAAAAAATAAAAAATAAATAAAAAATAAAAAATAAAAAATAAAAAAAAAAATTGAAAAATTCTATCAAATATAATATTACCTTATTTTAATTTGTATAATAGGAGTTAATTTCACAAATTATATTTAGTGTGGGAGGGGAAGGGAGCTCATTTATTTTTAAAGAACTTATTTATTTAATCTTATCGCAAATTATAAAATTTCCAACTATCACATATTTCAAATATGTGATAAATTGAATGGTAGCAGGGTACCCGAAGAATGCTTTTATATCACGCTTTTAAGTTTAATGTAAGCAAGTTACAGTAAGGAATAAGTTTGTTTATAATAAAATCTTAGCTTTTTTAGGGGACTGTTAAAATCAGGTTTGATCACATGACTAGAAGATGTCACCGGTGGTTTCCAGTTTTCTCAAGAACTACCTAAGTAGGGTGACTTATCAGTTCTTTTAAGGAGTTTATAGTCCTTTCCCAAAGGTAAGACTGTTGTTTCATTACTTTAGAAGGTACCACCGATTCAATTATTTTAGAAAGGGAATCAGACCTTTCATCCATTTTATTCCAATATCTTTTCAAGTTCGTCATCATCTTTAATATTAATATTTATCCATTAATCATCTTTTAATTTCTTCAACTTTAAATATTATTTTCAATTATCTAGGTTAATTATTATTTCAAGTCCAGGGTTTATTATAATAGTTTATAATTAATTTCATTAAATCAGGAATAATAACATTATACAATTATACAATCAAGTATTTAATTCCATAACATCCATTATTCCTTTATTAATTACATATTATCTCATTTAAAAATATTTTTTATAATTTATATTTATGTTTTCAGTATTTATTTTTATATTTATATTTCCAATATTTATTTTATTAATTCCATTGCAGGGTAATTTTTACAAGTATTTATCTTGGAGTTACAAATTA
>CAJVPK010001348.1:0-11881 GCA_910592015.1 Diversispora eburnea
ACATAAATTTAAATATATTTGAAAAATGTATAAAAATGTATCTGGATAAATTCGAATGGATATATGCGAATATATTCGAAAAATATATCCGAATAAATTCGAATCACACGGATATATACGAATATATTCGAAAATGTATTCAGATAAATTCGAATACACGAATATATGCGAATATATTCGAAAAAATGTATCCGGATAAATTCGAATGCACGAATATATGTGAATATATTCGAAAAAATGTATCCGGATAAATTCGAATACACGAATATATGCGAATATATTCTAAAATGTATCTGGATAAATTCGAATAAACAAATATATGTGAATATATTTACATATTTATCTGGATAAATTCGAATATTTAATGTGGATAAATGCATGGGTGGTTAAATATATCTGGATATATTCAGTTCAAATATATCCAGATATATTTGCTATTAAAAATTTCCTGATGACTATACCCCTACATTATAAGTTATACCTACTCAAAAATGACAAGAAAAACGTAAAATGCACAGCACTCAAATAATAAGACAAATACAAAATGCACATCACGAAATGAATAGAAATAACCTAGACTAAGTAGAAATAATATAATTATATTATTTTCACTTTTGGCTTAATTAATTATACTAGTTAAATTTTAGTTCAATTCAATTATATTAACTAAATTTTAATTCAATTCAACCATATAAAATTTCAAACTTTACAATAACTTTTAAAATTCTATTTCTTTTTCTTTCTTTTACTAATCGAAAATTAATAAATCATATACATATTGGATACCCAATATATATATGGTACATATCAGATATCTGATAGGTATAGAAAATATTTTATATATATATTGGGTATCTGATAAATATAAAAAAATATTTTTTACACCTATCGGGTACCCGATATATATCTGATATTAGGGACATACCATACATATATTAGATACCTGATGTGTATATAATTTATCAATTTTTAATTAGTATTTCTCTTTCTTTCTTTTTCTCTTTCTCTCTCTCTCTTTCAAAATAAAATCAATTATCCTTCTTTAAAATTTTCAATCTATTATAAAAATATTATAGTAAAAAATTATTCTTTATTATATAAAATCAATTTAAAAACAATTACTTTTAAATATCAAAAAATAATTATTCAATAAATTTTACAATTATACTAGTTAATTAGAATTGCACCAGAATTTAACTTTTGTATTAGCATTTAACTATTGCATTCAATTGAGTTAGAGTTAATTCCTGGACTCAATTGACTAAATTAAATCTAATTAAATTCTTAACTTAATTCATATTATGCCTCACATCTCTAACTATATCAAATAGTGATTCTTATATTAAAATTAGAATTCTTATATTATAAACAATTAAGAATTGCTAAAAATTAACTATATTATTATATCCTATATTATAAATTAATTAAAATTAGAATTGTATTTGACTTGTGTCAACAATAATAATTATTAAAATATAAAAATAATTATTAACTTTAAGATTAATTATATTATATAATTATATACTTTTATTTATCTAATAATAATTAAATTTTATATATAATATAATATAAGAAAATAAAGATATTAATAAATTATTATAAAAAATATCAATACAAAACTAGTATATTTATTAATATATAATATTGTTAAATTTATTTAGTAGAAGTAATAACTTTTAAAATTATTTACAAGACAAAAAAGAATCAAATAAATTAAAAAGAAAATATAATATCAATAAGAAAAATTTAAAAATAAATGAAAATTTAAATAGTAACAATATAAAATTAATAAAATAAAATCTAATAATAATAACACAAATTAAATATGAAAGAATAAATAACTAGAATAGAAAAGAATAAGATAATTAATTTATTTGATTTTTCATTTTTATATATTTAGAAATTTTAATTTTTAATAATTTTAGCTAATGATTTTTTTTTTGTTTTAACTAGTATAAATATTAACAATAAAAATATTTTAAATTTTAATTTATAAAATAATTTAAAATTTTATCTTATATTCAAATTATAAATAAATACAAAGGTAATTATTGTTTGTTAAGGTGATATAAATTTAATTTATATTTAATAAAACAAAAGATCTTACTTTATCAAGAATTAAATAAAAATATTTTATGACACTATGCAAACATCATTCTATAGCATTTTACAAATGGTACTAATATTTATATAACATACTAAATATACTGTTTTAGGACATTCTATGAATATTTTATTCATATAACATATTAGAATATACTGTTCTAGGATATTTTATGAACATTTTATTTATATAACATACTAAAATTGACATTTTTAGTACATTATTTGAATATTTCATTCATATAATGTACTAAAATGTTTTTATATAATTCTAAATATTATATATATATATCAAATACAAAAGATATACCATATCAAAAAGAAATTCTGATTTTAGTTAATTTATAATATAGGATGTAATAAAACAGTTGATTTTTATTAATTTTTAACTAATTTATAATATATAAATTATTATTTAGTATAGTGATTCTCTTGTATTTAACTAGTGATAAAAAAATTTCAATTTTTTTACAATGTAGAAAACAAATAAAAATTTAAGATACCAAATTTCAAAATACTTAAAGTTATATAATTTATTATTAAAATCAGATGGTTTTATATTAAACAGATAAAGATAATCCTTAATCTAAATTCTTTTTAAATTTTATTGATTCATAATTTGACAAGTAATTTCATGTAAGAATTCATTTGACATATCTTAAATGACAAATATAAGATAACAAATATGATTTTTGCATATAAAAAAATTCTAAGTTTCTAGAATATTTAATAAAAATTAATATTCAAAAAATATAATATAGTGATAAATATATCATCCTTGAAAACTCTAACCTTAATTTATGTTATTTAACTTAATAATATGTGAAACATAAAATAAGAATTTAAACTTTTAGGTTTAGATTAAGACATTAGATAAAAACATTTTACAATACTATATGAATACCATTATATAGTGTTATTCTAACAGTACTAATATACTAGAACACAATATTTTAGTGTGTTATTTAAATATTTCATATTAATAATATATTAAATATACTGTTCTAATGTGTTATTTGAATGTTTTGCATTTGTAGTATGTTAGAACACAACATTTTGATTATATGTGTTTTCAAAATTAATTTCTGATTTTTGAAATATTTCATTTTTTTGAAATTTACTTAGAATCTATTCTATATATGAAAATAAAAAAAAATATCTAATTGAGTGTATCTTTAATTAAGAAATTTATCTGGGTGATCAAAAAATTTTGAATTTTAAGTAAAATAATTTTATCTTTTATAAAAAACTATTTTGATTTTTTTTTTTTAAAAATTGTAATTTCAGGGTTCCAAAATAATTTTATATACAAGTATAGTTCTAGTATATTATTTAAACATTTATATTTATAGTATACTAAAATTGATATTTTTAGTGTATTATTTAAATGTTTTATACTTATAGCATACTAGAACATCTCTATATAATTTCTGATAGATTAGATATGATAATAAACTATATAGTATAAAAAGTTATTTTATATTGTATGATTTTACAAAGATAGTTATAAAATTTATACTTCTTGTTTTTATTGATAAAAGTTAAGGTTAGGTTACAGGTATAAATTCTTTTTTATATTATCACTGGTTAAATGAATAAAAATAAGCAAAATTTTTAACACAAATATATAGGAAAATTTGTAAATAGGCAGGGAGATTTGTAGATGATATGTAAATAGGCAAGGAGATTTGTGATGATATGTAAATAGACAGGAAGATTTGTGGCCAATTTGTAAATAGGTAAGAAGATTAGTAACCAATTTGTGTTAAAAATTTTGTCATTCAACATGTATATATATTAAAAAATCAACCATATAGTTACATGAATTTCAATTTGTATAGTACAAAATAGCTTTTCATACTGTACAGTTTATCTGTATACCCATTAAAATTTTTCTATTATAAAATCAAAAAATTTGTTATTAAGATTATCTGATTAATTATTAAGATCATATAATTTTTTATAATTTTTAACCAATCAGAAGTTATAAAATACTGGTTAAATTTTTTAATTTAATAATAAAAATGATTACTTTTAAAAGAATTTACCATTGCCAAAATCTAATTAAACAAAAAATTCTTTCTGTAATTTTGTTCCTCTAGTCTTCATTTACATTTTTACAATAAAAAAAAATTATTTTCAAATGTAATTTTATTTATATGAATAAATTTAAAAACATCTTATTTTATTTGCTGGTTTAAAGTATCTTGCACTGTATAAATTAAAATTCTTATAAATCAACTACTTATACTTAATCTATTTCTTTACTATTATACTGAATTTCTCTGTAACCAATTGAAAGAACTATTTATTATTTCTTGTATTGTTGTCAATTTATTATTAACTTGCACTAGTCAAATGAAAAAAAAATAGGTAAAATTTTTGACATAAATAAGTAGAAAATTTTGTAAATAATACACAAATAAGCAAGAAAATTTTATGAACAATATGCAAATATGTAAATAATATGTAATAGACTAAGCTGATTTGTATCAAAATTTTACTAATTTTTGATTATTTGATGTATGTTTGGAATTTATCCTATTCTTTTTTATTTGACTAGTGCAAATTAATAATTACAATAGACTAAATGATAATTTTTTGTATATTCTTTTATATTTGTCCAATATCTTTAATTTTTCAACTTGTCTTTTAAAAAATTTTATTCATCTCTAGAATATTTTCTTCTTTTCTAAATCAATCTCTTTCAACTTTTTCTTTTCTTTTTCTTCTTTTTATTACTTAATTTTGTTCAACTCATTCAACTTCTTTGACTTCTTTTTAGCTTCTACTAACTTTTGTCTTATTTCTTCTATCATTGTAAGTAAAGAAGTATTAAATTTAGAAATTTAGAAATTATCAGTTCAGTATTTTTTTTTTTACAATTGAGAAATTAAAACTTTAGATGGATGTATATTATTTATTTCTGATTTTAAAGCTATTTAATTTATTTACAAGTATTACCTGTAATTAAACAATAAAATAACCACTTGTTATTTTCTTTTTTTAAACCCAACGGAATTCACTAATCTTATGAACCTGATTTAGATCCTGAACTTATAATCCTGTTAATATATATTATATATTTTATCTTTATATTTACTTTAATCTTTAACTTTTTTTTATAATCATTATACTTAATTAATATAATAAATATTTATTACTATGTATTATTGTTTTGTGAATATTTTATTCTTGATAATTAAAAAAATTTGACATGAAATCATAAATTTACAAAATATTTTATGCATATAAATATATAGAAAGAATGATGAAAAAGATTCTAAAAAAAAAAAATACTATCCACTTTTTCGATTTTCCCAGGGTTATTTCTAAAATACAGAAAAAATTAAAGTATATGATATAATAATTACAGAAAGATATATAAATTCTTACAAAAGAATTTTTTCACTAATGTATATTATTTGATAAAAATTTCCCAACAAAAAAAAAAATTGAACTGTAATTATAAACTCCTTATAATTTAATTCTTATAATTTAATTCTCATTATTCAACAAATAATAAAAATGAAATTCTGAAATAGAATATGAAATAATAATAATAATAATCACCTTTAAGTAATTTGCGAGAGACATATTAATATTTCTACACCTTTCTGTAAATATCTTCTTCACTTTCACCTTGATGCAATTCTTCAGTGTGCCTATTTTCGTCATCATTAATTCTTCCACTTCCCTCACCAATCTCTATTTCATAATCATTATTATTATTACTGATATCATTATTATTTTCCCCATTTGCTGCACCTTTTCCTTTGTTCTTTTTTTCCTCATCAGCCATTTCAACTACATCCTTACGACAATTTGGACATCTCCTATTCATTGCTAACCATGGATCAACACATTCCCTATGAAAATGATGTGAACACCATAATCGTCGAAGTTCTTCGCCATCTTCGTATGATGAAAGACAGATAGCACACACTGCATCATCAGGATTAGGAAGAATCAGGGGCTCTGGCGTAATAGGTGAAGGATGTGTTGAACTTTTCCCCCCCATTCCAAATAGATTTTTAAATTTGAATTTTTTATGAGTTGCAACAGGTGGTGGATGTTCCGGTGTTGGAACTGTCATTGGAGGAGTACTAGATGGTGGCATCGTAACGGCTTCTGGCTCCGTTATTATTTGTTGATCAATCCCTTCGTTGGCTTTATATATTACCAATGGAATCTTTTGGATTATATCCTCATTAGCACCAGCAATACCAACTGCCTCTCCAACACGAAGTACTCTCATCACTACCAATACACATGGTAAGCAAAATATTACTGCGATGCATAATATTATCGGAATGGTTATAATAATGTAACCTAAGATGACCCATGTTAAAGAAAGATAAAAAATTGCGGGTGCAGTATCTTGGCAGGAGTTGGTTGTAAAGAGAAGGTAATTTCCAATAATAAACCACAATGTAGCAAAAAGATCCAAAAAAGATTTCAGTCTAAAGCATTAAAAAAAAAGTTATTTAAATTATCAATAAAGAAGATATAGAGGATTTAGAGGATTGTATATTAAATAAACCTACTTATCAACCCAACTGTCCCTTCTTGGATTATCATGATTATTTCTATTATCTCTCGGATTTAAATATAGATATACATTTACTGGACACGCAATTATTACTCTTACAATATAAAGTTCAAGGAAAAGGCGTAATGGTCGGTCGCAATCGCAATCTTTAGATATTACTAGAACAGTGATCGTGATAACAACCTATTAAAATTTTTCACAAATTAACAAATTATTTCAATACATATAACTATTTCGACTTAATATATATATTTTTTTAATAAATAAATTTATTACCTGAACGAATACTGTTATTAACGATAATATCAATAACACTTTTGAAGTTCTAGAGATCGCTCTAAAAGATTCCACTATATAGTCCCACCAGTTCTGTCTGACCCGCCTCGAACCCCGCGCTGTAGCTCTTACAGAAGTTGTAGCAATAGAAGAACTTGGGGTAGAAGATAGAACTGATGATAAGACAGCGGTTCGATGCTGACTGCGAGTGATTGGCGACGCAGTTGAAGAGGTACCATTGTTGGAACGAAAAGCTGCAGTACTCATTATAATTATATTATCGTATAAGATATCTATTATGGACTTTCTAGATAATCGTGGGGCATGAGAATTATACTTGAGATCGTGACGACCATAAGGCTTTCTCCGCGCCAAATATCACGAGGTTACTTGAATAATTATATTAAATTATATTTAGATACACAAAAATGGTAAATGGTTAAAAATTTTATTAAATAATCACGTGCGCTAACCAATTGATCAATGGACTTGTGGGTCTTATGAGATAGATCACAAGACGTGATTTGTCCACGAGGTAGATTGAAATTTTATTATCTAATTATCAAAAACGCAAAAACGGGAATAAAATCAGGACTATAGATGTTCACATAAATGCAATTAATAATAAAATTTAACAATTTTGATTTATAAATATGAATTGAACTGGAGATATGGTATTTAAATAACCCATTTCGATGATATAAATTCAGAGCTTGTGAATCAGTTGCTTCAATGAATCAATTTCGGATTAACTTTTATACATACAATGAATGTATTGACTGCAACTGTTTTTTTAATTTAAATCATTGATACGCTATGCATTTTTAACAAGACTTTTCTTTCTATTTTAGAAATACCTTAGTAAAAAATCACTTCATGTTTCATAAATTTCAAAAAAAAAAATTTTTATACTGTTGGAATTTACAAAGATAAATTACAGATCTAACCTGAGCTTTAAAGAAGATACAAGAAAGAATGTTAGATGAATAATAGAAAATCAAGGACAATAATACTTTAATCAAATAATACTATTGTAAAATAAATAAAACAATATTAAAAACAATCAACTATCCAGTTTTTTTTATTTATTTATAAGTTATACACTTTTATTATTTGTCACTTTTTATACAAAGTCAGAATTAATGATGCTGGTGAAAACTCAAATTTCTACAGAGTATTTAAAGGTTATAAATGTCATCCAAATTCAAAAATAATTAAAATAGTTTGAGATTGGGTAATAAAATAGGTTCAAATTATTTGAACTTCAAAGATTAAAAAAGTCAAAAGTTCAAAATATTTTTAACAGTTCAAATTATTTTTGACAGTTCAAATGTTTTGACAGTTCAAATTATTTTTTACAGTTCAAATTATTTTTAGCAATCCAAAATATTTTTTGTATTTGGAAGCAGAAAAAATATTTGAAACCTATTACTTATTTAAAATATCTTTTTTTATTAATTTTTTTTTTTTAAAAAAATAAACTTATACCTTTTATCAAACTTGTATATAAAGATAGTTCCTAATTATTTTTCAAGTTTTTAATATTGTAAAATTTTTAAATAGAATCTTGTTTGCAGATATTTGTATAATAATGTTTCTATTTTTAAAAGATATCTAAATGAAATTAAATTATATAATAGTTTTGTAATAAATAATAATTACAAATTATTATCGAAAACTTTAAATCACATCAGTAGTGTTGAATGCCATAATCTATACTGCAGAGGTTAGAGTTAGGATTTTTCAAGGGTAATGTATTTATCACCATATGTCATGCCCTTTGAATATTAATTTTTATTAGATATTCTAGAGAAAATTTTTTTTTATGTGCAAAAAGTATAATTGTCACCTAATATTGGTCACTGAATATTTATTACATGTGAAATATTTTCAATCACCTGAATATCATATGTCTGAAATTAAATCATATATTTTATTTTTATTAAAAATAATCACTGGTATTGAATACTATTGGTGTGATTTAACAATATCAATTATTATTATATGATTTATTATTTATATTTATAGTAATATTTTTTAATTTTAAAAAATATAAATAAATAAATATAAAAAATAAAAAAAAATAAAAAATAGAGTTATCTATATCAGGAAATTTTTTAGAATAGTAAATTTCCAGAAATCTTTTACAAATTTTTGAATATTTTTTTATTACAAATATTTTTGAAAAATTTTTATAAAGTTTTTTAAAATATTTTACAAATTTATAAAAAAAAAATTGATTTTTTTAACATATTACAGAAATTTATATATAAATATATATTTTTATTTTCATTTTTAAAAATTTTAATTATAATTTTTATATTGTTATTTATATCATTACAAGTATTATCTTCCATTGTTAACTGTAATCCAATCTTCAAGGAATACAATTAACTATTAGCTAAAGGTACAGTAGTTAAACTAGAATATAATAAACTACTAACTAATTTATACTAAAAAATATGCTGTTTGAAGGATTTAGATATTACGAATTTGTTTAAAAAAAGTAAAACTATGCGATTTTTATAAGGGTCTGACTAAACTATTCACAAAGAATATAATTAAACTAAACTAATAATTTCTAATACTAAATAAAGAATTATAACACAAAAACAGTATACCAAAATCACAAAGCAAGGTATAATCCAACAAAGGTTTTAATATTTATCTAGGAATAATACAAAATTTCATTAAGAAATTATAATGGTATAAATAATAATTTATTAAGGTATTTATTATTTATAAGGTAAATCACAAAGTATTTTATTAACAAGAACTAAGAATTAACTACTGAACTAGTTAAAGAGTTAAATTGGAACTTTGAACTAAGCAAAGAGAAATTTAGCCCTTTATATACATAATTGAAGTTATAATATATTACACTGTAGACTATACTAATGCATATATTATTAATTATGCTGATCATCAGAAATTTTTATATAACGTTCTATAACATTTTACAAATGGAACATTCGTATAACATTCTATATATGCTATTCTACAATGTTTTACAAACATTATGTTCTAGAATGATCTGTTCTATAACGTTTTACGAACAATAAGTATAAATAATATTATATAACAGATCATTCTAATACGTTTTGTGAACTATCAGTATTAATAACATTCTAGAATGATCTATTTTACAACATTCTATGAATGATAAGTATAAATAACATTATATAATAAATAATTCTAGTATGTTTTGCGAACTATTAGTATTAATAATGTTCTAGAACAATTTGTTTTAGAACATATTACAAAGATACATATTAATAACGTTATATAACACAAAATATCAATATTAATAGTTATATAATAGATCATTCAAAAACTTATACTAGTGTGTATCATATAAAAGTTATCAATTCTTATAGTTACACTATATTATAGATCGATATATAACAATTTTATTTATTATTATTTTTTTTATTCAGAGTATAATGAAGGATATATGTTTCTTTTTTGTCTGATATGTAAATGAAGACATCATATTAATTTTGTTACGACATGTACACTGGTCGAAAATTGATAAATAATACACATATTAAATACCCGATATGTGTATGGTACGTCCCTAATATCAGGTATATATCGGGTGTAGAAAATATTTTTTTATACTTATCGGGTACCCGATATATATATAAAATATTTTCTACACATATCAGGTACCCGATATATACCCGATATTAGGGACGTACCATGCACATATCGGGTATCCGATATGTGTATTATTTATTAATTTTCGACCAGTGGTAGCAAAAGTTTTCATTAAATATAATAAATATTTAATACAAAAATTAAACTATTTATTGTAAAATGTTATATATTAAAATTTTTATTTTTCCCTACAATTTATTATTTTTTTTTAAAAAATTATCTTTTATTTATAATGTCTTTTTAAATATTAGATGCTATATCTTTCATATATATTTAATAATTTAATGATTATTATTTAATATGATGATTAAAAATAACTATGCATTGTATATCGAAAATTTTAAAATAAGGTATTGTTTTATAATTAATATGATAATAATTTAATAAGTATTATTTAATAATGAATATAATGATAATTTAATGAGTATTATTTAATAATAAATATAATGATTAAAAATAGTAATATATTGCATTGTATTTTAAATTAAGTGTATTACTGTATATCGAAAGTATATTTGTATTGTTTATTCAAAGTTATTAAAGAATAAGTTTTCTTTCAAGTCTTTCAATTCAAAATATTTATTTCAAGATAATAATATTTTTTCAGAATAAATTATAAATAAATCTTTTATTTTAATTATTATAACAACATACCTAGAGCTAAATATAATAAAAATTTATTTGTTTCTGCTATTGTCAGATTTACATTATTAAGATCCATCACATCAAGATGTACAAGATTTGCTGCTAGAACAAATCCAAATGTATTATTTGTAGTTGGTAAAAAAGAAAAAAGAGGAACAACCAGAACAGAAACTAGTAATTAAATTATACATTTTATTTATTGATATATTATATTACGAAAACTTTAAATCACACCAGTGGTGTTGTGTACCATATCATGTGATCATATGACTTAAACGTGATCCTATATAAACATAACATAAACGAATATGATTGATAAAAAGCCTTCTAATAACGTGATTATATAAATATGTTTACATAATCAACACACCATACTTCACCATGTATAACACAACGTTTTTTTCCCACGTTTCTCCTTCTACCTCTCCAACTTTTCCTCCTAACTTTTCCCATAATGAAGTCTCTCCTGAGGTGCCATTAGAAGAAGTGCTCGAAATAGAGCCGTTTGACCAAGTACCATTGGAGGAAGTGTGCGAAATAGAGCCGTTTTACCAAAATAGTACTCTGGAAGATATTCCTTCTAACGAACTTAATGAAGGTGTACTTCTTTACCCAATAGCAACAGAGATGTCTTTCAACGATTGG
>CAJVPK010001349.1:0-11876 GCA_910592015.1 Diversispora eburnea
TTTTTTTTGTGTTTTTTTTTTTTTTTTTTTTTTTTTTTTTTTTTTTTTTTTTTTTTTTTTTTTTTTTTTTTTTTTGCCTTAATTTCATTTTTAAGACCCTTCTTTGCCCAGTGACTTGAGCGGGAAAACCTTTAGTCACGTATTTGGTACACAATACTCTGCTTTAGAATTGTTCTTGATAAAACGAAAAATAAGAGGTCCCTGTTGGCTAGAAATCAATAATGCTGTAATCGAAAAAAGAAAGGTAATTCCTTTATTTATTTGGATTATTATTATTATTATCATTATTATTATATTTTTTTTATTATTATTATTTATAAATGAAAAAAAAATGATGTAATAAAAATGACTTGTTTTTAGATTTCTTGGTGCAAATGTGAGTTAGCTATTGGAAATCCTAAAAATATAAAACCTATGAGTGAAGCTGATTTATCAGAGCCATTAAAACCTCCACCATTGAAAATTATGTCATTAAGTTTACGTACCGTGATGAACCATCAAAAACATGTTAACGAGACTGTTGCATTCAGTGCACGGGTTTATCCACAAGGTTTGTTGAGATAGTTTGTGATAGTTTTGTGATTAATTCATATATTTTTTTTTTTTTTACATTTTATTCTTTAAATCAATATAGTTAATTTGGATGGATCAGTTTCCGTTAAAAATCTCGCGGCTAATCAATATACATCAATTCGTCAGTTAACTGATATGCCATGGTGGCCAAGTCAATTCGAAGATTTAGTAAAGAAACGAAAAGATCAATTACACTTGACTTTGGAAACAACTGAATTTGCATTATTAAATCGGTTCTTGGGTAATAATAATATGTTTGATTTCGTTTATTTGATTTATAAATTTGATCATTTGATTTTTATTTTCTTTTATTAATATTTTCCTAATTCCTTAGCTATCATAAAACAAAATGATCCAGATGTTATTGTTGGACATAATTTTGTTGGATTTGATTTAGATGTTTTATTGCATCGTATGAAAATATTAAAGATAAAAGATTGGTCATCTCTTGGAAGGCTTCACAGACTAGCGTAATTAGATTTTAATTTATTGATCATTAAAATATAATAAAAAAAGAATTATTAAATCAATTTATGTCTATTTTTTTTTTTGCATATGTAAAAGAATGCCACCATTGAATACAAAAGATAAAGGTAGAAATGATTCTTCTTCTGCAGAAAAGGGAATTATAAGTGGTAGATTGGTCTGTGACACTTATCAAAGTTCGAAGGTATAAAATCAATATCTGCGCAATTAATAAACTTTTATATTTCAGTTATTGAATGTTAATTGATATCATTTTAATATCAACATTTTAAAAAATATTCAAGGAATTTATTAGATCCAAAAATTTCTCGTTAACTGAACTCGTTTCAACATATTTGGGAGTAATTCGAAAAGATATCGCTTATGATAAAATTGCATCTAATTACAATTCAGCTCAACAATTATACGACATGGTCCTTCATTGTCGTTATGACTCCATTCTTACATCTGAATTAATGTTTAAGCTTCATTTGCTTCCTTTGACTAAACAATTAACAAATTTGGCCGGAAACATTTGGTATATTAATTATATTAATGATATCTTATTTCTATCCTCTCATTTGAATAAAGTTTTTTTTTTTTTTTTGACTAATTATTTATTCTAATAATTTATTCTTAATTCTGAATTATTAGGTCAAAAACTCTTGATGGTGCAAGGGCTAATCGTAATGATTATTTATTACTACATGAATTTCATAAATTAAAGTATATTTGTCCAGAAAAAAATCCTCCCAAATCGAAATCCATGACTTCCGAAAAGGTTACCGGAGAAGATGATGAAGGTATTTTTATTTTAATACATTTGACTATTTCTAAATATTTATTAAAATTATCGACTATAGTAAGAAATTTTATTATTATTATTATTATTATTATTATTATTATAGGCGAGAAGACGGAACCTATTAAAGGAACCCGAAAAAAACCTACTTATGCTGGTGGTCTCGTATTAGAACCCAAAATTGGTTTTTATGATAAATATGTTGTTTTGTTGGATTTTAATAGTTTATATCCATCAATTATACAAGAGTACAACATTTGTTTTACTACGGTTGTGCGATCTGGTCTAGTAAGTTATAAAAGTGGAACTCTTCTTGTATATATAATTTTGTATATAATAATAATATTTTATTGGTAATATTTAAATATAAATAATAATTATTCAGGAAAACGAAGATCAAATTCCGGAGGCACCTGATTCTGATATGAATCAAGGAATTCTTCCTAAAATAATTTCAAATTTGGTAGAACGAAGAAGGCAGGTCAAGAAATATATGAATGATCCTAATATTATTGATAGTGAACGTGAACAAGTAAGGAATAATAAATAAATATATTATTATTATTATTACTATCATTAGAATCCATCGATTTTTATTATGTTTCATTCTTGGTTTCATTATAGTTTGATATTCGTCAAAGAGCTCTTAAACTTACAGCAAACAGTATGTATGGATGCTTGGGAACCACTTTTTCGAGATTTTACGCCAAACCCCTGGCCATGTTAATTACGTCAAAAGGCCGAGAGATTTTGCAAAACACTGTTGAGTTGGCGGAAAGTGAAAATATGGAGGTACTAAATTTTAATATTTTAATTGAGATGTTCAATTCGATCATTATTTCTCTTTTCTTTTCAAATTCTTTTTTTTTTCTTTTTTTTTCTTTTCTTTTTTTCTTTTCTTTTTATCTTTTTCTTTTTTAGGTTATATACGGGGATACAGATTCTATTATGATTTACACTAACACGACGGACATTAAGGAGGCATTGGAGGTTGGAAAAACTTTGAGACGAAAAGCAAACGAGCGATACAAGTTAATTGAGATTGAAGTTGAAGGCTTCTTTGAGAAGTTGCTTCTCCTTAAGAAGAAAAAATATGCGGCAATCAAATTAGAAATAAATGAGATTAACGGAAATATAAAAAGTAGATCAAACGAAACAAAAGGTCTTGATTTAGTGAGGCGCGACTGGTGTGAATTAGTTATTGACGCTTCACGGTATTTATAATATTAAAACATTGTTTTATATTTTAATATCTGTATTTTTTTTTTTTTGAATATAAATTAATAATATTCAATTTATATAATTTATATAACTTATATATTAAGTTATGTTTTGGATCAAATTTTATCCGCATCATCCGACCGAGAACTGGTGTTAGAAAACATCCATAATTACTTGAAAAAATTGGGGAATGATACTCGGTCAGGGAACTTTCCGATTAATAAATTTATCATACATAAGGTTCTTGCAAAAGCACCGGAAGACTACCCGGACATAAAAAGTCAGCCACACGTACAAGTTGCATTACGGATTAAAAAAAGAGGGCTTAGTGCACGTCAGGGTGACACCATTCCATATATTATTTGTAAAAGAGTTGACGAAGAGAATAATGCTTCTACTAATAATAAAGCCGTTTCTGAGAAGGCATTTCATCCAGAAGAGATACGAAATGATTCCGGATTACAAATTGGTAAATTCTTTGCGTGACAGATTATAAATTTTATTTTTGTAAAATTGATGTTAATATAACTTTGTATTTTTATAAAATTTTTAGATTATAAATGGTATTTGGTTCAACAAGTGCATGCAGCCGTTACTAGGCTAATTGAACCTATCGATGGAACAAACAGTGCGCTTATTGCCGATTGTTTAGGTAAGTGTCATTAATTTATAAAAAAAAAATTATCATCAAAGGAGACATTAATTATCTGTGATTTTTTTTTTTGTATAGGATTTGAACCGCCTAGACATAACACGAGTACTTCAGTCATTGCGCAGACTTTTCAAACCCTTGAATCCCAAATTTCGGATGAAGAACGTTTTAAAAATGTTGAGAAATTGACCTTAAAATGCATACATTGTAAAGAAGCTCGTATTTATGACATATTAAATCTTGATCTTGAAAAGGTTCGTGAATTATCAACATTATCAACAATATTCAACATTATTTGTTAATTAAATAATTGAATTATAGGAGGAACATCGCCTTGAAGTGACAGGCATCATTTGTGGAAATAAACATTGCAATAAGGCTCTTCCTTTGCCTTCGGTATTGGCTCAAGTTACTTGTAAGATCAGGAAAAATATAAAACGATATTATGATGGCTGGCATATATGTGATGAAGAAGACTGTCGATATAAAACGAGGATGATTACCGCAAAAAGAAAATGTGTTTGTAATGGATGTAGCGGAACATTGTTAGAGGAGGTAAATTGATTGTTCAATATTAAAATTGAAATCTATTTTATGCACGTTATTAAATTTTTTTTTCTCATTTTGCAGTATAACGAAACCATGTTGTACAAACAATTGCAATATTATGCATATTTATTCGATGTTGATAAAATTAATAAATTAACAAAAATAAATTTTAATTCTGGTAAAGTATTTAATAAGTATTTGATGTCGATGATTTTCTTAAGATTTTTTGATGCAAAAATTAATCTTTTCAACATGATTTTATGATAGATAATCAAGTCTTCCTAGAATTTAAAAGATTGAAAGCCTTAGTAAATAATTATATTTCAAAATCAGCGGTCGGGTATATAGATCTTCAGCGTGTATTCAAATATTGTTTAAGTTATAAATAAATAACCAGTTTTGGTGTTTTAATTAAATTTTTTTTTATTAAACTTTGGGTGTGATCTTTTATTAAACTTGTTATTCTAGTTCGAATTTTTTTTTTTTTTTATTAAGATTTCGATATCTGTATTTTATATTAAAAAACTAGTGTTTAATGTTATCAAATGTATTTTACTGGTATATAATCTACAGTTTTGTGAATTAAATAAATTTTAAACTATTTTTGAATTATGATAAATTTTCAGAAATCCAAGATTGTATTTGCATCGCCAAAGTTTTCTGATGCTCACCATTATTAAAAATATGTGTTGCATCAGGAATTATAATTAATTTGTGATAAGGTTCAGGACCAATTAATCGATGATAAGTGTGAGCTCCTTCAATTGGGCAAATATCATCTTTGGAACCGTGGACGGTTAAAACTCTTACTTTTTGTTTATCAATATTTTTTACACATGACATATCTAATTGCTTTCGTGTATCAAATTCTTCTTGACGGACGACATAATCTCGATCTTTCTTTAACCCAAACTTGCATAAAACAATTGATCCAGTAGTTCTTAATTGATCAATTTGTTCCGAAGTAAAATAAGGTGGATTTGGTGAATGATCATATCGACCAGAAATATTAATGATTAAAGGGACATCATTAAATTTTGACCCATACATTAAAACGACAATTGCGCCTTTGCTGTGTCCACAAATACAAAGAACTTTGCGTTTCAATGTGGATCGCACATAAGAAATAATACAACGAAGATTTTCAACTTCTTCAACGTAATTTCCGAAATTTGTCGTTCCTTCACTTTCTCCATTTCCTTGAAAGTCGAAAGATATAGAATTAAATTTAATTCTATTAATAACGGATTGAATAATATTCGAGTTTCTTGTATTTAAAAGACCATGACAAAATATAATAATATCATCACATAGCGTTTCATTTTTTAAATGCAATGTTCCATGAAGTTTAAAGCCTTGTTCTGTTTCTACCTCAAAATTTATATTTTCCATTGATATGAATAAGACCAAATTCGGATTTTCGTGCCCCTTTTATGCAGTTTGCACATTGCACCATCGATAACATTTCACAAAAAAATACATTTTGGACCAGGTTAAGGAACCAGGGGTTAGAATAAAGGATCAAGAAATAATATAAATAATGTATTGTAAAAATTAATATATTTTCTTTTAGAAATAAACCATAAATTGTGTCACCGAATACCCGAATACATAAAATTATATTATCATCAATCATTGTTTTTCTTGTAAAATGTCTGAAGTTCAGTATTATAACTTTTATCATGTTAAAACTTTTCTGAGCAAAGCGATAAAGGATGACAGTGCGAGGACATTCTTCAACTTTCCACAGTTTTTTGCAAGACACCAGAAAACCAAATTCTTTCTTGGTTAGTAAAATACTCAATTACTCGGATAACAATATTCACTAATTATATACGCATTCCGCAAAGGCATTTTGGAAAGTTATTTAATATTTTATTTTCGTCTCATGCGTAATTTCATTTATTTTAAGGTATTGATGGGGAGGGGGTAAAATGCTTGTTACTATCTGAGGATTCGGTAAAAGCCATTAGAACAGAATTAGAAGAATTTGCTTCGACTAGAATTACATCAATGCCTTCGAGTATTGTTTCATATGAGAATCTCGAGGCCATTTATATTAATTCGTATAAAGCTTACAAAGGTATTGACAAACAAATGAAGTCATTCAACAAAACGGCCAAAGAAAAGACCAAACTTCGTAAAATGATACATAAATCGGAAAATGCGCGAAAAATGTATCAGGCTAAAAAATATTTTTTTGTGGCGATTGATATTGAAAGTTATGAAAAAGACCACTCTTGTATTTTAGAAGTTGGTTGGAGTATGTATAATTCCAAAACCGACTTATATATGGATCGACACTTTTGTGTGAATGAAAATAAACATCTGAGAAACGGCCAATACGTTCCGGATATGAAAAATCGATTTAACTTTGGGAAAACGATCTGGGAAGATCAAAAAACAATTGCGGATGAATTCGTAAAAGATCTAACAAGCGATGATGTCAAAGGATATGTTGTCATCGTTGGACATGGAGTTAATATGGATATCAATTATTTAGAAACCATGGGGGTTAAAATAAATGACCTTATCGAAGATGATTTTCAATTTGATACGGCAGAAATGAATGCAGCGAGAATTGGGAAACCAAATGAACGAATCAGTCTTGGTCGATTATTAGATCTACTAGATATTGAAAATTACAGTTTACATAATGCTGGTGAATTCACGTTATCATAATTGTTGTTTGTTTTATTATCATTATCATTCATCATTAATAAATGATTATTATATATATTTATTTATAGGTAACGATGCACACTACTCATTATTGTTATTTTTCGAATTATGTAAGCTTCCAATTATGCCACCAGCATCGGAAGAACTAGAATACATTAGCGATTCAGATTAAGAAATTAAAAAAAAAATTATCAATAACATAGTGCAGAAATTGATTAAATGTGAAGACCATAAAGAAATTAATGAAAGTTATAAATCTGATTGATTGAATAATATTTATTATTATTTATCATTCAATCATGTAAATCTCATTGAAAAATGAATAAATAAATTTCTATATAAATATTTCTATTTCTATTGAATATTTAAATATTATTTTTTTTTTAAAAAAAAAAAAAAAAAAAAAAAATTCAAATTCAAATTTTTAAATTTTGATTTGATATCCTTTAGTATTTATGGCAATTCATTTTCAATTCCTAAACTTTGCAAAAACGCCTCTGAACATCTAGTAACTTGGTTAAAGTTTGTTTCAAAATCATCCATGCCACCATAATATGGATCTTAAAAAAAAAAAAAAAAAAAAGGTCAATTAAACCAATTAAAACGAAATATATTGAAGAAGACATTTTTTGATATTCACCTTCAATGATTTTAACACCAAGTGGATCATATTCTCCAAATAATTTTACTAATTTTATATAAGAAATTTATAAATTGTCAGAACATATTACAAATAAAAAAAAAAATAGGAAAAAAAATTATACTTCACCAATGGCTTTCGGTCCATTGACTTTGACTTTAGATTGAATTTTCATCAATTCTCTTAAATTAGAATTGTCCATACACAATATATAATTAAAATCAAGAAAATCTTGTTTTATTATCTAGAAATAAATTATTATTATTAAAAAATATTTACTATATATGCATACATATTTTCATAATATTTATATGACTAACCTTTCTCGCGAAATGTTTTATAGGTACATCATGTTTTAGGCATGTCCGAACTGTTCGTTCATCGGGCGATTCTCCTAAATCATTGATAGATAATAATTAATAATAACTAATTATAATTTAATAATAATTAATCATGATTTCGAATTCTTTACCAGCATGATAACCAATAAGTCCAGCACTATCAACTTTAAATCGAGATTCTAAATTTTTATTGTTTATGAGATTTAAAAAAACTGCCTCCGCCATAGGACTTTATTATCGATCGTTGTATAAAAAAAGAGAATAAGTAAATACAGTATATATGAAAAGAATATAAATTTAATTAATATACCTTCGGCAAATGTTTCCTGATAAATAATAAAATAAAGGTAAAAATGTAAGTTATTGTATAATGTGAATAGTAATATTTGGAGTTAACTAATATACCTAGGCAAACGAACAACACAGATATCTCTCGAGTTGACATGATTTTCGAGCTTTGTTGTAAAGAATTCATTATATATAATTTTATTATCTACCAATCATAATTTATTCCGATATAATTTAGTTACACTAAATTAAGACGCGCTAATTTATATTTCAAAATATAGTTTAAATTTATTACTTGAACTTACATTTATTAATTCTTTAATATTAAATATCAATAAAATATCTTTTCATTCATTTTTCTATTTCATATCTGTTCCTTATAATGGATATTTATACAAATTACTATTTTCATTATTGATTAAACAGAGTAGTGCTTTATAGGATTTAAGAATTATTTCATTTAAAATATAAATAAACCGTGGTTTTCAGACTTTATAGAAATGAGATTTTAAAAATAAAAAGGTAAATTTATACAAAACAAAAAAAAAAAATTCTGAATATCCCTAGCATATATATATATATATATATATATAAGTTAAATATACCAAGGGTTCTACGAATGTATGAAGTGGAGTGTAAACTGATACTATGTTTTTTTCACTTTACATGCAATAATAAAAATCTCGGAATGTGGTTAAACAAATCGATCAACGATATTAGAATGATTTTTTACCGCAAAACTAATACTTTTGGTAAACGCTATGTATAATTAAGTTTACAAGAAGTAATCAGGTGTTCTACGAGATACATGTGGTTCTCCTCTTCTTGGAGCGGGGTCGAATTGTAGACTACAATTTTTATTTTATTTGAATCACAAGATTAGAGAATTTAATTAATTAATAATAATAATAATAATAATATGAGAATGAATGAATAAATAAATAGATAAAAAATGTGTAACTTACAAAGTATATTTCAAATGTTCATCTATCTCCATAATAGCAGCTTGATTACCACATCGATAACAATAATTTGGAGCACTGAAGATTGTGACGACATTTCTATCTTGTGACCAATTATATCCCTGTAACATTATAATTAGAAAATGTTATCCAAAATTACCCCCCGAGTTAAATAATTTATAATAAAAATAATCTTGTATGCGTACCTCCATAACTAATTGATGAGCCCTAGCGATCAATGTTAGTCCATTATTATGATTGAATGCTTCTGATATGTCTTGCCCAAAGGTATATCCAGCACCTCTGGGCGAAATCCCCCAACCACATCGATCATCTGGGTCAGACCATAATAAATCACACATTGGACCTTCGTGTGGAACTTCTTGAATTCTATCTAATGATCGAATATGATCTAATGTATCAATTGATGGAGAAAGACCTCCATGAAGACAAAAAATCTAAATAGAATAAATGAAATCATTTGTAATCATCGTATCATCTCAAAAAATATATTGAAATATTGAAATTATTGAAAATATTGAAATGAAAATATTGAAAATATTGAAAATATTGAAATTCTTAAAATTCTTAAAATTCTTAAAAAGATCAATTTTAAATATTTTAAATTCAAATATTAACCTGTTCATCAATCAATGCTGTTAGAGGTAGAAAATCGAATAGGTCGGTAAAAAACTTCCAAACATTTGCGTTACCATACTTTCTTAGGCATTCATCATAAAATCCGTAAACTTGGGTTATTTGTCTAGATTCGTGATTCCCTCGAAGAATTGTAACGCGATCTCTATATCTGACTTTAAGAGCGACAAGTAGAGTAACTGTTTCAACCGAATAGTAACCACGATCAACATAATCTCCCATAAATAAATAGTTGGTATCTGGGGAATTTCCTCCAATACGGAAAAGTTCCATTAAATCATGGAATTGGCCATGGATATCTCCACAAACTGTTACAGGACATCTAACGGGCTGCACATTAGACTCTTCCATAAGGATTTCCCGAGCCTACGCGACGGGTATTTATTTTGCGACAAAATTAAACATTATGTTAAAATTCAAATAATTATGTGCAGTTTAATTTTCTATAGTGAAAAAAAAAAATAAAAACAAGAATTCCAATAAGACATTGATAAATATTTTATAATCTAAAAAGTATTTCAAATAACATTTTCATTTATTGTCAAGCGGCAGAAAATTAAAAGGTTGTTGAATCATCAGGGGCATAAATTCAACGTAGAGTTCAAGAGTCAGACTATACTAGTTTGAAACGATATATATTAAATATTGGTTTTCATTTGTTTCGCGCATCTAAAATACCTTGTCGCACAATCTCTTTACATCAGCTTCTGGCAGCTGTTTACATTGCATAAGATGTTGAATCCAGCCGTCAACGTCAGCAAAATCGGTTGCGGTTGCCATAATATATGTTATTTACTATACGTTAAATCAATATTTTTTTCTTTTTTTTGGTAGCAAGGAGCTGATGCAGGTAGGGAAGGAACTCGGGTGACCAGCTGCGACCGTTAAATAGTTTTTGAGAAGGCTTGTTCAGGTGTCACTTTGTCATAAACGAATTTTGATTTGCTAAATTTTTTAGTTTTTGATTAGGCAAGATAGGCATCAAATTTTATAGCCACAATTCAATTCAATTCATGTTACAGTAATAACCACAATAACCACATGATAAATTACAAAATTCCGAAGTTACGACAGTGAAACATAGTTTATAAACTTCGTTCATAATTTGTATAATATTTTGTTCATGTACATATTTTCAAATATTCGATACATATTTTTTTTTGAAAGCATTAAATAAAGTTCAATTAATTATTTTATAAACTTGAAAATTCAAGTGTTTATATTCATATTTTTATCTATTTTAAGTACTATTGTACTAGCATTATTTTGACTTTTTGATAATGGCGCAACGGAAAACTGAAGTAAAATATGTCAGCATCGCTAACAAGCAAAAAAAAACTGATTATTACAGAATTTATAAAGCCCTTTTTACAAGATGTCTACAAGTTGAAGGAGGAATAATTATGGAATACATGGTCTGATGCCAGATCTACTACAGAAAAATAATAGCTAACATAAAGTAACATGATGCAAGCTTTAGTTGTCTTAGTTATTTTATAAATAAAGAAAATTTGCTAATAATAACTTTGATATAATCACCAAGGTCCATTATTGCAAAATTATAGAATTAATAAATAAACATAATTTAATAAAATCATCATCTCATTTTTCTTTATTATGATTTAATCTTTTTACACAAATCTCTTAAAATACTTATTACACAATTTTTAAAAAGACTGAAAAAAATGATTTTATAAATATTGAAAATTTTTCAAAATTTTATTTTCATAGTTAAAAATATAGAATCTAATTTTACATTATAATATAATTAATAATTTAGGCTAAACTGTTGTTACTAGTTGATATTTTGAACTAATTCTGTTTTTCAAAAGGAGATTTACAACTTTATCGGGAATTAAATAAAACATTTTACAACACTATATAAGCACTGTTCATATAGCATTTTTAAAATGGTGTTGTACCAATATGTGGACAAGGGTCTGAAAGATAACTAATATTCTTTAACAAAACTAACTTAAACTATTTAAATAATTCTCAGAATTTCTCGAGGATCACTAAGATCAACTCAATTCAATTATTTAAT
>CAJVPK010001350.1:0-11876 GCA_910592015.1 Diversispora eburnea
GTCATTGTTAAAAAAAAGGGCTCTTTGACTCAATTCCAATTTTTCCTAATTTTAATTGCGTCTGACTCAATTTAATAATTTTGATGACATGTATAGTATACATGTTTCCAAAATTGATTTTGAATTTTTGAGGTATTTCAACTTTTTGAAATTAGTACAGAATTTATTCTATATATAGAAGTAAAAAAAATATCCAGTTATGTATATATTCAATCAAAGAATAAATCTGAGTGGCCAAAAAATTTCAGGTATTAAGTAAAATAATTTTATCTTCTATGAAAAACTATTTCAACTTTTTTTTTAAAATTGTAATTTCAGGACTTCAAAATAATTTTGCATGCAGGTATAATTCAGAAACAGGTAGTTAATTATTAATGACACAGGAACATACCTAATAATAGAAGGTTACATAATAAATTAGAGAGAAACTGCAAACAAAATAACTATATCACAAGAAATGACATATTACTCCTATATGTTCTGGATGCTGTTGACTTTATTTCTTAATTCTTATATATATATATATTTATTATTAATAATATTATTTTTTATTAGTATATTTTAGTTAGATTTTCATATTTGTATTACATTTATATTAGTACTATAATTTACAAGTAACAGATATAGATAATTTTATAATAATGTAAAATTGACTAGTTGACATCTCTGATTAATACTTCAGTTCAATATCTTTGGTAAATACCTCTGATATAAATAACTCACTAGCAAAAAATAACTTATAGAATATTCTGGAAGTCAACAGAAATTTCTGGAGTTTTCTTGAGATTAGTAATTATAGTCTTGTGACTAGATGATAATTTTATATAAATAGAGGTAGCTTTTGTCCTTAGTGAAATGACAGTTAGAACTTGATTATATTTTGAACTCAATAATTGTAATAAATTATTAATAAAGTTTTCGTGACAAGTAATAATTTAATTCTTTGACTTCTTAGTGAAATACTTTCTTAACAATATCCTACTTCGTGATCTCGGTATTATTTTGTTTATAATTAACCTTGCTTCGTGATCTAAATTAATTATATTAATTTTGTGTGAATTCTTGTAGTTTCTATGTAAAACTTGTAATATTCTTTGTGAATATCTGTAAACTTAGTGTAAAATACTATACTTTTAAATTCTCACACCTTTGTATCTTTTAAACAAACCTGCAATACCAAATCTTTTATCTTTTATACTTTTCCCATAGTATAAACCTTCTAACTTTAACATATTTGTCTAATTGCTTTGTATTCTTTTAGACAATACACTGGTCGAAAATTGATAAAACATATACATATCAGATACCCGATATGTGTATGGTGTGTCCCTAATATCGGGTATATATCAGGTACCCGATATATATATAAAATATTTTCTACACTTATCGGGTACCCGATATATGCCCGATATTAGGGACACACCATGCACATATTGGGTACCCGATATGTGTATGTTTTATCAATTTTCGACCAGTGATAGTTTCCCTGTTATTAGTTGTTAGTTTATCATGTTTAGTAAAGGTAATCACAGTCAACAATGCAGTAATTGCATCTGAAGAACTACATGATCTTACAGAAGTTATATTTGATCACGATATAGCAGGACTACTCTTTGTGGTTACTGACCTAGTTAATCTAAATAAATAACAAATAAATGTCAATAGAAAGCTAGAAGAGTATATTTGTGTCTCCCAAGAAAATCTGATAGCTGCGAATATTATGTGGGAGTTATGAGAGTACTCTTATCAAAATGGGTCATAAACTTATCAGATAATATAGAGGATAAGGTTACTTGCACAGGAAACTGGGATGTTATGACTGAAGAATCTCTAACTGATCACATCTGACTGGATCTAAAACTTCCAAAACAAGAATACAAAAGGTTATTGAAAATATGTAGTAAGATGCACTTGCAGTTAGTAAATGATTTATGTAGTATGAGTATAGGGTCACAGGAGTTCTTCCTTGAAAGAGAAAATGTTTGAAGGTACACAAATTCTACATGGGATGTGCACAGGATTTCAAAATATTGCAGAAGTCACAGGAGATGACAGTAAGATAACAGTATTATTAGGATAAGTGTATTACTATTAGATAACAGATTATTCATCTTTTTACAAAGTATTTTATCCTTGTATATTATCTTTCATCATTGTATGTTATCTTCTAAGAATAGGAAAAATGTGTCTAGACATGACAACAAAGGGTGAAAAAAAACATATTCAAAAATATATAAAATAACTGGTAATTTGGAGGTAAGAAAAGGAGATTGGCTTTTATTACGATTTTATACTTTTATGACATTTTAATAAATTTCAGAAATATATAAATATAAATAATAACAATAGTTACAATAATTTCTTTTCAAATAATTAAAACGTTCTATAATAATTTGAAAAATTTAATGAAACTTTATATTTTATAATAAATGATAATGCTGGTGAAAAATGGTCAACAGTCCGTAATACCTTTATTATTAGTTTTTATAATAAATTTGATAAACCATTTTAATTTCTTAATTAAAGTTACTGCATAAAGTTAAAACCTAAAATTTGAAAGTTTGCGGAACAAGTTGATAAAGATACTTTTACCTCACTTGCTCACGTACCTTCAGATCACATCAATATGTATAGTTGTTTAAGAATATCTGTAGTGCTTGACTAGCGTAATTAGATTGTAACCTAACTGGAATAGTATACAGTTGTAAAATATTACATACAACCCATGAAATTAGGTAGGAAAATTTAACAAGAAGTATAATATAATTTCGAAGTGTTACATATGCTAAGAGATGTGATATGAATTTAATTTAGTGAGACTGATTGCTGTAATTTTTAATCTGTTCAAGGCAGACCACCACAATATATTAAAGATATTATTATCTTATTTTATCTATAGTAACCTTTATACCAAAATATTTATCATTTGATATATTGTGCATATTGTATAATATTTTAAATAAATTTCTTTTGTAATTACCTATAAGGGTTTGTCATCTTTGTTTTACTTATATAAAATATTGTCTTACACTATATAATAATTTATTTGTTATTATAACTGTTATTATTATTCATTAGTTCCATTTGGTGAAAAAGTATAATTTATTAAATATTTAATTAACTGATTATAAATGTCTACATATTTTTGAAGATATTTATAATTTAGTGTCTCTAATTAATACCTGAATCTTGTAATATTTACATAGCCTTAATCCTTTATTTAAAATTTTTAAATAATATTCTATAATTAATAATATTTAATAATGTTGACATAATTAAGGCAAGTTTAGTATTGGTCATTATTATCTCTTTTATCTGTTCTTCTTTTCCCTTTTACTTTTAATTATTATCTTACTAAATTAAAAAAAAAAAATTCTTTATATTTTAGTTTTGTTTTACAAATTTTTGTTTGATAAACTTTATTATAAATCTTTTGATTGGCACAGATTTTCTTATGTCAAGACTTGCTTCAAGTGATTTACTCATTTGGTCATTTATCATTCATGAGATTTTTTTGCTTCATAAGATTTCATTTAAAATCACTATTGTTCTATTTGAGAAGAAAGTCAAATATTCTTTACAAATCAATTATTTGAACTAATTAAATTACAAATAAAGAATCAATCAGAGCACAAGTTATGTAATAATAAGTAGTAACATTTTAATAATATTTTAATTAATTTTTATTCAATGACACATATTAGTTACATAAATAGTAATACAAGATAACATTTTCATGTGACATTTAATTATACAAATATAATTATCAATATATATAACATTAATTGTCATTACATATTATTATTTAGCAATAGTTATTAATATTTATTATTAATTAATATTAGATATATTTAGTAAGTAATATAGTAAAAATAGTAATCAATAAGAATAGTATACAGTAATGTACAGTAGTAGCACAGTATTGTAGATCTCATAAAATACTTATAAAAAGAATCAAAATTCTACTTTGATTCCTTAGTTTATAATTTTATTATTTTGAATTTGTAAATTATTTGAAATTAATAAATTTAATTTTATAATTTGTAACTCCGAGATAAAAACTTGTAAAAACCACCCTACAATTGAATTAATAAAATAACAAATATTGAAAATATAAAATAAAAATCATAAAAATAATTATTAAATATAAAAATACAATAGTTAATAAAGGAATAATGGATATTATAAAATTAAATACTTGATTGTATAATTGTATAATATTATTATTCTTAAGTTAATAAAATTAATTACAAACTTTATTATAAAAACCAAAAATTGAAATAAACCTTAACTTTGATAAGTTGAAATAATATTTAACCATAATAAAACTGAAAAATAATTAATGAATAGATGTCAATACTAAAAGTATTAATGAACTTGAAAGATATAAGAATAAATTGGATGAAAGTTGTAATTCTCTTTCTAAAATAATTGAATCAATAATGTCTTTAAAATAATTAAACAATTGTTTTATCTTTGGAAAAGAACTATAAATTTCTTGAAAGAACCATTAAGTCACTACACATGCTTATTCATAGGAGAGCCAGAAACCACAAGAGACAATGGTATATATTTTGTATTTGACTTGTAAAGACAATTATAATTAATTAATAATTAGTTAAAAGTTTTTCTTATGATTATGATCATAAGATTTTAATTATAATAATTAGTTAAAACATTGGTAATTAAATAAAAACAATTCTATAATACTATATGAACACCATTTATATAGCATTCTTAGAATGGTACCAATATATTAGAATGTAATATTATAGTATTTGAATAGTTCATACTTATAACATAATAAAATATAGTGTTTAGTAGATTATTTGAACATTTTATACTTATAACATGCTAAAATGTAATGTTTTAATGTATTTTTTGAGTATTTTATATTTATAGTATACTAGAACATAATGTTTTAATACATTATTTGAATATTCTATACTTATAGTATACTAGAACATCTCTATAAAATTCCTGATAAATATTTATCTCATGATTATAATTAAGATTATAATTACTTACATATATTATTTGAATTAAATTGGTAATTAATAACTCATGCAAAATTGCCTAGCAAACCTATTATCCAATTTGACAAAAGGTAAAACCAATGTTTTTCCAAAATTTTTACTATTATTTAATATAGTTTTATCAGTTATATGTATTTGTTATAGTTTCAACTTTTGACAAGTTATATCTAACTTATTAATAAAAATTTAATAAAGTTTTGTTAAATTTTTACCTTTTACCAGTTTTCTGAATTAACAAAATCTAGAGGTTTTACCTAGCAACCTTAATTTCACAATTTTAAATAATAATAATTATTGATCCATTTACTAAGGATGGTTAACTCAATTAATATTAGATATAGCTCAATAATCATATCTCTATCTTATTGGTTTTCTCTTAGCTAAATTCTAGCTCAATGGCTAAATAAAGCTAAATGGTCAAATTTTGCCTCAAAGACTAAATTCTAACTAAATTCTAATGCAATTCTAATTAGCTGGCACAACTCTGATCATGTGAACAAATTTTCATTATTATTGAATAATTATTTAAATTATCAATATTGATATTTTTATAAAGGTATTTTCAAATGTAAATAACTTTATGAATATTAGAGCTATAAAAATGAAACATATATCAATATGTGTCAAGAACTAAATTTTTAATTGGTTATAGAAATATTATTTTTTAAATCACTTCAAATTGTGTAAAATTGATTTAAATTAAAAATAAAAATAATATTTTTAAATATTGAGATTTTTACAAATATTAATATTAGAAAAATAATTTAACTATTATTTTGAAACTTATAATAAGAACTTTCAAATGATTTAGAATTTATATTTAAAAATAATTATTTGATAAATTTTATAATTGCATCAACTAATTAGATTTGTATTATTATTCAACCTTTGCACTAGAATTTAGCCTTTCACCTAAATTTAACTATTTTGCCAAATTACACAAAGGCTAATTTCTAGACTCAATTAGCTAAATTAAATTTTGCTAAATTTCTGGCTCAATTTATATTGAGTTTATTATCTCTACTATTTATATTATCTTTTGTTAGTAATTTTTTCATTATTAATTTTTATTATATTCTTGTATTATATATTTATATTTAAATAAATTACTGTTTTATATAGTAGTTTATTAGATTCACTTGAAAGATTTTTATTTATATTTTATTTATTATTTTTCTTAAAGATTAATGAATAAAATATTTATAATAATATTATATTTTATATACATAATAAAAAGTTTATTTTATATAAAAAATAAAAATACTTAATTTAATTAATAATTTTTTATTCAGGTAAAAAACTTGAGAAAAAAACAAATAATATATACAATAATTTTTATTATATTCATATTAATAGATGAAAAATTAGATCATATCTAAAATATTATATATAAAGAATTGAAAAAAACTTATCTAATACAAATATTAAATTTTCTGAAAATAATTTATCCCTATCTATCTATTAAATCTATAGTCAAGAATAATATGTTCAACTCTACTTACATACAAAATAAAATGTCATAGTAAGTCAAAATATTTTAGGTCCAAAAGTTAAAAGATTTTTTATAGAAAATAATTTAATTTTACTTAAATTCAAAATTTTTTGATTACCCGGAAAAATTCTTTGATTGAAAATACATTAAACTGAATATTATATATATATATATAGAATAGATACTTCAAAAATCTTAAAAAGACAAAATATCTCAAAATCAGAAATTAACTTTGGGAACATGTATGTATTTAATAATAACATTATATGTATTAATTACTTTATAGAAAGAAAAACCTCTATTACAGAGTGAGCTTGTGTTCAACACATTGAATTACTGTAATAGAATAATTTTATAGTTGGAAGGATTAAACAATTACCTTCCTAATTATTATATAGTTCATAAAGAAGAATAGATCTATTGATTGTATCTTTGCTAGAGTTCATTATTCTTATTAATATTTTATTTTCTAATTTTTTTTATTTTTTTTTAGTAAGTAAAAAATAAGTAAATACTTAAGTTGAAATTCTTTTATATTTTGACTCAAATGAGTGAAGTAAATATATATTAAAGTTTAGAGACTTATAATACTCTTAAATATTATCAAATAAAAATAAGCTCTGAAAAAACTTCTTTGCAAATGATCTTTCTTTGAATTTCAAATCTCAAGTTCATAAAATAGAAGAGATTATATATGAAAGGAAAAAAACTTATATTAATTTTGAAAAAAAAATAATAAAATTATTAGGAGACTTATTAAATAAAGAAAAGATAAAGAACCTTATTGTAGAAATTACAAAAAAAGTCAAAAATAATAATAACATATTAAGAACTACAGTTATGAAATTATAAGAAAATTTTTACTCATGAATATAGGCAGATATATTTGCAATTAATAAAAACTGAATACAAATTAATGTGGATAAATGCAGATTAATGCAAATTAATGTGATTTATATAGATAAATACATAAGTGGACAAATATATCTAGATATATTTACCTCCAAAAATTTTCTGATATATATAAAAATAGTTACATAAGATATTTTATAAACAAATTTTTGTAAATATTTTTCTATATCTCTTTTTAATTTCTTTATTTTTTTTTGTTTTATTTCTTCACAAATATTTTTTATATTCTTTTTTTTTCATTTTTATTTCTTTGTAAATATTTTTTCTATCTTTCTATTATTTCTTTTTTAATAGTAAATATCTTTTCTTTTTATTTTAATTAATATAATATATATAATATTGACTTATAAATGAATTAAATAATTATATAATATTGTATTATTTACTTTTATTCATTAATAAAACATATTATTAATTATAATATCATTTTTGAACTTTTATTCATCAGGAAATTTTTGAAAATGAATATATTTAGATATATTTGTTCACTTATACATTTATCCACATAAATCACATTAATCCACATTAATTTACATTTATTCATATTAATTCATATATTATACCAAATATATCAGCATACTGTATATTCAGTTTTTATTAATTGCAAATATATCTGCATATATTTGCAAGTGAAATTTTCCTGATGTTAAACAAATCTTTTTATTTAAAGAACTAGATAACATTCTAAAGAATTAAATTTTTTTTAATATAATTTAATATAATTAATGTAATTTAATAGAAATTAAAATTAAATTAATAAAATTAATTATTTTAATTATTATTATTATTATATCATTTTTTAAGTATATAAAAAAAACTCTTTCTCTCATATAACATAAATTATCAAATTCCATAATAAGAAACTTAAGTTTCTGTTAATTAAACAATACTTATGTTGAGTCTCTTGCTCTAACTGGATAATATATAAACAAATAGAATAAGTGTTCAAGTAGAAATAAATATTTTAACTGTGGTTTTGATTTTCCAATTCCTTTTGTGATAACTGTAAGCAACAAACTTTTTTTCTTAAAAAAATAGTTTAATTAACAAAGAAGTACTAGATGAAAAGAAGATATGATTTAATATTTCCTGTTTTACCTTTTCAAAAAAGAAAACTTGATGTTGAATGAATAAGAAAACTAATAATAGAACTTAAGAGAAGATTTTTAATTTTTATATTAGTAAAAAGGTCTGTACTATAGAATTTTCTCTTTTTCATGACAATGATTTTTGAAAAAAATACAAATTTGATTTGATCTTGAATTTTCAATTATATTAATTCTGGTATAATATACTAATTATAAAGGTAATACTGTAATACTAAGGAATTAATTGATAATTAGAATATGGATATAATATGATATTTAATTGGACGATTAGAGCACATGATATTATAAAGTATTGAGTTGAGAGATGGTTAATAGAATAGAATTAAAGGAATTAATTATATACTAGTCAAATATAAAAGAATACTTATATCAAATGGTAATTCTTATACTATAAATTAGCTAAAAATTGGTTACAATTGACCTTCTTATTATATCCTATATTATAAATCAACTAAAATTGAAATTTCTTTTCAGTACAGCATATCTTTTAGATTTGACTTGCAATAGTTAAAAATTTTATATTACTAAGGACAAAATTATATAAATTGAAATCTTAACTAGTATTACATTATGAAAAATTAGGCTAAATTTTTTTGAAGAATATAGTAAAGGTTTGATTCTCCAAACTAGAAGCAAAGTAAAATGATGACTTGTGACTATTCATATTTTGGTAATATATATTATAGTTAGTTTCACCAATGAGTTACTTGGTTGTAAGCTATCCAAAGTAATACTTGAAAAAGGTAGACATAATGAATAGTTTTAGCTTATACTAAGAGATTCTTATTTGATTCAGGTTTAAAATACTTATTACTATAAAACAAGAAATATTATTAAATTATATTATTTTTTTATTTATTTATATAATTTTATATAATTTTATTATTAGTTTTACTATTATTTTTTTATTTATATTTTTATTTATTTATTATTTAGTTATTATTTGTAATGCTATTACATGTAATTTTTCAATACTATTTTATCTTATTTTTATTTTATTATTATATTATTTTATTATTTTATTTTACGAAAAGTTTAAATCACATTAGTGATGTTTAATACTATACCTCATAATTAGGTATAATAATATATTCACATGATCAAATTTATCAAATTGTCTCATGTAATCATGTGACTGAACCTATCAATTATCTTGTGTAACTATAAAACAGAGCTTATCAAGATGTCTCATGTGAACATATGATTGATTATTATTACCAAAAATAATACATGCCAATTTTATTTATTTAGTTTAGTACTTATACCTCTTATGCTATATCATACAAGATACATTAAGTATAGCAGCTTTTTTTCACAAATATTTTCTAGACTCTTTTTCTTCAATAATGAATTTTATAAAGTTCCATTAGAGAAAATAAGTGAAGTGTTATTGGAGATACTTGACTATAATAATATCGATTTAACTGAAAATCTTGAAGAAATTTTGTTTAGTGAATTTTTTGAACAAGAAAATAGACTACTTTATCTGGTAACACCAGAAATGTCTTTTAATACTTGAACAAACCTTAATAAGTATGTTGCACCTGAAGATACTATGAAATATTATAGTTTTATCTTAATAAAAACTAATTTGAATTTACATTTTATTTTTAGATAGCTTGAAAACTATGGGCTGAAACAAGGTTTTGTATTTACTATTATCTATAGTGAGAAGGACAAAAAGGACAGTTTGCCCAGGTGGCATATTTATACATACTCGCGAGATCAAAAATATATACCAAGAAAGAGGTACACACAAAAGACAGCTGCAATACAGGACATATCCCTAATGACTACAATTTTCACTTAACTTTTATCACCAAAAGAATGACAATTTAATTTATATTACAAAAGTCAAAAACTAGCAAAATTACAAACTTGTAAAGAATATTGCTTCTCTTGTATCCAGTTATCAAAGATTTATCCCAGAAATGTGTGATGATGTAAGGTTACTTGTGGCATGTGGTGTGCATCCTGGTGCAATCATTGAAATTTTATAACATAAAAACTCAGAAAAATATATCTATAACAAAAACATTTATAACTTGATTAATTCTATTCGCCATCATCAAACTCATTCTAAAAGTGATGCTGGTTCAATGTACCATGATCTCATGATTCAGCAACAAGAAAATCTGACTTTTCACATTGATGCATAGTTTGAAGGTCAAGATAATCATCTTATTCAGCTCTGCTAGATGAACCTCTCTCAACAAAAACTGTGGTCATATTTTTACAATATTATCTTTCTTGATACAACTGTAAAAACTAATCAACATTCCATGATTTTGTGCATAATAATTTTGGTGAACAATCACAATTACTTCCGTCTTATAGCAATGACTATCCTTTCAAATGAGACCAAGAGTAGTTTTGCATAGTTATTTAAAAGTTTTCTTGATACAACAGGTAGATTAGCGTCACGACTGCTATATACAGATGCTGACTCCATGATAATTGCTGTGGTAAACAGTTCCTGGCTGATGACAAAATATTATTTTTGTCTATTTCACATTCAAAAAAATCTTGAAAATTATTTTTTGAACAAATACCATGACAAAAAATGAAATGAATTTTTTGCAACATTCTGTTACATACATAATAGCCATATAGAATTACTTTTTGAAAAAAATGGACCACACTATTATCAGAATATAATGATACCATTAGTCATTTGTAATATCACTTTATCCTTGTCAGGTAGCCTAGGTATTGTGCTATACGCATCGTATGTTTAATGCCAAAATACAAAGTACATAACGGATAGAATTGTACTATTGAATTATCAAAAATTATATTAATAGATCTTTGTCCTTTACAGAACTTGAATCTGTAATTGAAAGGTTGTTATAGAAGAAAAGTTATTTTATAAGTTTGAAAGAGGTTATAAGCAAGCTTCCCGTAAGTTGAAATGAGAATTATCACGATTATTGTTTTAAGGCAATTGATAAATCTCGCCAATGTTATTTGACACTAGCAATTCTCAAGTTACAACAAAATAAAATGAATCGCAACATGTATTATCGATGCTGAATAGTTAGTTTAGAGGAAGAAATGATATAATTTTTTATAATTTTTGAAATTTTTTTTTGAATTTTATTGATTTTTTTCCTTTGTTATAAGCTAACCCTAATTTACCAGAAGACATGTTTTCAGAAGATATATTTGATGCTTGTATAATTAAACTTGATAAATTAATTATGGACATTAATTTAGAAAGAATTCATGAACTTTAGTATATTACTTCTATTGTTAGCTTGTTTCTTTCTCTTATTTTTATTTTCATTTCATTATTCTTTATATGTATTATCATCTATATATTATATA
>CAJVPK010001351.1:0-11862 GCA_910592015.1 Diversispora eburnea
TTCTCCTGTTTTTTTTCTATTTTTCTTTCCTCAAGTTCTTCACTCTCTTCTCTTCTGTCATTCTCTTCTCTTCTTCTTCCCCTTCCTCCCTTCTTCCCTTCTCCTAAACGTCTGTGACTCTCCACGACCGTAATTTCAGCGATTTCGATTTCATCCTCTTCTCCACTCTCTCCTCCACCCTCCCCTGTGTTTTTGTACTGTCTCTTTCTCTCCTTCTCAGCGGTGGCCCAATTCTCCTGAGGTTCGATTATTATTATTGGTTTGTTCATGTTAACCAGAAGAAATCTATAAAAAAAAAAAAGATTATCATCATCAAAATTATAATTATAATATTATATAATTATAATATTATAATTATAAAAAAAGAAAATATAGTTATAATATTATAATTAAAAATTATATAATATATTGATTATATAATTATAATATTATAAAAGAAAAATACAACGATTAATTGTCCATTAACATTGTACTCGACTATATAGCTGATAGTCGATTAATCGTGATTTTGTATTCACGATTCCTAACACTAATCAGGACTTATGTGTATGTTCTATCCAAAGTTTCACTGTGAACTTAATTATATTGAATCTTTTTGAGCTAAAACAAAATGGTATTCATGTCTTCATTACAATTATTTATTTAATGACCTCAAAGAAGTTGTTTTATGTATATTAAATTCAATTAGTTTAACAAAAATTTGTCAGTTACATGTCGTTCTGCATGTTACATGAGTACTTATGAACTTGGACTCTCAAATAAAACAGCTATTTTTGTTATACAATGGTATCAGTTCTATTGTCAGGTTCTTGAAAATGTTTTGGAGAAATTTGGAGACATGTGATAATTATAGCTAGTCAATTATACACGAGCATATGATTTTTATTGGCCAATGATATTTTTGACACATGATTTCTGGGATGCTAAAAATTATTCAACTATTATTAAAATTGCTATCATAAAAAATATAACTACAAAAAATTTTTATAATAAAATAAATTAAAAAAATATGTAATTTTAATGATTATGTCAAAAACTACAAAACTATTTATTTTTTTAATGTTTTCTTAATTGTATAAAATTCCTTTGCATTTTAAAATTATTAAAAATTATTAGATGTGACTAAGCCATTTGTACCATATATATAAAATTATTGATCATTATAAGTAAATTTCAAAAACGGTACTAAGAGTATATTCCAAACTTATCCAAATATTTGAAAATTTTCCATGTAAATTCAAATTCAAATATTTTTAAGGCCAAACTAATCATATAATTTTAAACTAATTAAAATTGTCAAAATTGATATAGATTTGATTAAATTATTGTCAAAAATAATATCATAACAATAGGGTAATTAAAAATTGTTCACAGGTATGAGAATTTTGTCATAATACATATTATTCAATTGATAAGGTTAATATTTTATAAATTACTTATATTTAATATTTTTAATTATGTATTAATAATAATAGCTTTTAGTTATTAGTCAAGTATGAACAAATATATAACATTTTGATGATATACAAAAATTAATTCTAAATATTAAAAAAACTATGGTTTATTCTAAAGATATTACAACTAATTCTGATAATAGTTTAAATTCTCAAGATCCTCAACAATTAACTTTACAATTCATGCCATTACCTAATATAACAAGATAAAATTCTTGATTTTAAATGACAGTATATATTTTTGACTATTTGAACTATATTTGAGGAATTTATTTTGAAGAGCATGAACTAGAATTTAATGAAACAATTGAAAATATCATGTCAATTTTTAATGATAGAAATGTAAATGGGTTAATAGAAATATATTTAGCTTTTATTTGTTATCATTCATGTCAATTTATATTGAATACTGATTTTTTCAAAAGGAAAAAGGTCCTATTTCCTATTTTTCCTTTAATTGAAGTACGAATTCAGCAACTTGAAATTTATCTTACTTATGGAACAACTGCAATGGATTTTGGTAATGAAATTAATTATCCAATCATTACCTTCTTTTTTACATCAAAGAGATTTTTGAAATTATTACAAATGGTACACAAAAAGCATCAAAAATGATGATAATGTTCTTTCTAAATATAATACTGAATTATCCATTTTTATTCCAATTTTTCAATCTGTATATAATGCAGCCTATAATAAATTTTCTATTCATTTTTCTAATCATCCTTCTCAATCACTTTTTAAGACAGTTCGTTTTTTTGATCCACACTATTTGAAATTATCTTTATCAAATCGTGATATTCAAAAATATAGTTTTAATATTCCACAATTATTAAATCCATCTATAGAACTTCTGCAAGAATGGTCTTTATATTGTAATTTTGAATTAATTGAAATTGATTATTCAAATTTTCAAAATTTTTTGGGAAAAAATGGCATCTACTTTTCCTCTTTTAAGTGAGATTGCATTTGATTATATGTGGTTACCTATTTCTTCTTGTGCTGTAGAATGGAGTTTTTCAGTTTACAATAATATTCTTAGTTGATAATAGACAAAATTTAAGTACTGAATCACTTAAGATATTAAATATGATGTATTTTAATAACTTAGGTTATTAAAATTTATGGTCAAATATAATAAATATAATAATAAAAGCGGCCATTAAAAACAAAAAATTATTAGTAAAATTTTATTCAAATTTATCCAAATATTTGTGATTTTCCAAATAAATATTTGAAATAATCCAAATAATTTTTACTTTAGACGATCCCTAGATTTCAGTTTTCACATTCCCTTATTGTCACACGTCTGGGGATCAATTTTTTATTGTTTTTATCGTCGGAATTATTTTACTATTTTACTTGAATCATTCTAACCAAAAAAAATGGATTGAAATATTAAAAATGAGTAAATTTAGTTAATAATATTATAAAATTACAAATATGAGATCTTTTAACTAGTATCCTCGTGATCATTGTAAATATAAGTAATATATTGACAATATACTTTAAAAAAAAATTCCAAAATTATTCTTTATTCATTCACGGATCTATGTCTCCTTGTTTTTTTTTATTTTCATTTTTTTCGTTTCTATATTCTTATTTTTTTTTCTTTTTTTTTTTTCTTTTTTTTTTTTTTTATTTTTTTTTTTTTTATCATAATTCTTTAATTTTTCTAAAAAAAATCCAAAAATCATAAAATACTTACAACACGTACAATAACGCATACACCACATTTATAAAACATTTCAAATATCATTTCCGAGAAATGACACAACTAAATTATAAAAGAGAATTTGCTCCAAGACGTTTAGCTTTTTGGATATTTTGGTTCGGAAGCCATATAACATTATTCCTCTATGGTTACTATAAACAAAAAAATGATGTAGAACTTAATAAGTTAAATGTTATTGGACGTTCTATCTGGATTTCTCGTGGAGCTGGTCTTTGCTTAGCTTACGATGGTTCTTTGATTTTATTACCTGTTTGTAGAAATTTATTAAAAAATTTAAGAGTATTTAAATCACTGAATTATATTATTCCATTCGATGAAAATATTTGGTTTCATCGTCAAACTTCTTACGCTATGCTCATCTTTACTTTAATACACGTTTTTGCTCATTACATTAATTTCTGGAAGTTACAAGAATTAGGAATATATAATGCTTGGTCAATTCATTATAAGACCTGGGCTGGATTAACTGGTCATATAATGTTATTAATAATGGTTTTAATTTACACTTCATCTCATGCTAAAATGCGTAATCAATCTTTTGAAACTTTTTGGTATACTCATAATTTATCTTTCTTCTTTATGTTATGCCTTTATTTTCATGGATATGGTTGTTTTGTAAAAACTGCTGAAGGAAAATGTAAAGGATATAATTCTTGGAGATTCACTTTGATATCTGGATTTATTTACTTTTCGGAACGTGTTTTGCGAGTAATTAGAGCTCGACAAGAAACTCAAATTACAAAAGTTATAGATCATCCTTTAAAAATTATTGAAATTCAATTTAATAAACCATCTTTTCGTTATAAAGCTGGTCAATATTTATTCTTAAATGTACCTGCTATATCTAAATGGCAATGGCACCCTTTTACCATTACTTCAGCTCCAGATGATCCTTATGTTTCGGTACACGTTCGTCAAATTGGAGATTTTACTAATAAATTAGGTGACTTATTAGGATGTAATAAAGATAAAGGAATGCCTCCATCAATAAATTTACCTACTTTAAAAATAGATGGATCTTATGGTGCACCAGCTGTAGATGTATTTGATAATAAAATTGCGATATTAATTGGTTGTGGAATTGGTGTTACGCCTTTTGCTTCAATCTTAAGAAATATTTGGTGTGTTATTATATATATATATTTATCATTTGTTGTTTATGTTATTTTGGTTATTTTATTTATAATTATTTCAATGACTCAGGTACCAACAAAAGAATGGAAAATCATCCCAACTAAAAAGAGTCGAATTCATTTGGATTTGCCAAGATATCGGTTCATTCGAATGGTTTCAATCATTATTAAAAACATTAGAAGACACTATGCCCCAAGGATTTTTAAAATTCCATATATATCTAACATCCAGACTTCGTGAATCCATCATTCAAAATATTATGATAAACGAGTTTAGTTCTTTTGATCCTTTAACTAATCTCGGGTCAAGAACTCATTACGGTCGACCTAATTTTGATGAATTATTTGATCGACTAAAATCATCTATTAACTCTAAAGATTCAGAAATTAAAATTGGGGTTTATTATTGTGGTCCTAATTCATTGGCTAAAAAATTAAAACGTGTATGTAAAAAAGCTAATTCTGATGGAATTAGTTTTAATTTTCATAAAGAAAAATTCTAATTAATCAAATATGTGGTTTTGCGTTGATTTTTTTTTATTTTGTAAAAATAGGTTAAAATATTAAAGTATTATAATAATAGTTCTTTTTTTTTTTTTTTTTTAACTTCATTTTGTATTTAATTTAGAAATTATAATAATTTAGTCATAACAAAAAAGTGTTTTCGCGTATTTATAATTAACTATTGAATAGTTATAATTCAAAAATCACGAACAATATTTATTTTATTTCAAAAATCACAAACAATATTTATTTTATTTCAAAAATCACGAACAATATTTATTTTATTTCAAAAATCACAAACAATATTTATTTTATTTCAAAAATCACAAACAATATTTATTTTATTTCAAAAATCACGAACAATATTTTATTTCAAAAATCACAAACAATACTTTTCTAAAGCTCCCCATAGGCCGAGCCCAGCCAATCTAAAAAAACTGGAGTTTGGCTTGGCTCTCGAGCCTATATGGCTCGCAAGCCTTAATATGAGCTCGTGAGCCTTGATGGTAAACTCACAAAAAATATTATTTTTAGGCGTTTAAAATATTATTTTAATAAATATTATTATTAAATCGTTTAAATATAATTTTAATAAATTTTTCATAATTAATCGCTTAAAAAGATTATTTTTTAGAAAATAATATTTTTAATTAAAATAATATTTTTAAACGATCAATTATTAAATCGTCTAATAAGTTCTTCTTTATCTATATTGTGAGCAGTTAAGTTCATTATTAAAAAAAAGTCTACTATTTGTAATGGAGATTTGAAAGGTTCTTTATTATTTCGGGATATCATTTTTGTTAACAAGATCCTTTTGACACGTTCATTTTGTGTTTTCCAAAATAATTTATTAAATTATTTAACTATCATCACTTGATTTAATAAAAATGTAGATGTATCAAATTTTTAAAAATTTGGGTCGATCAATCTTGGAATAATTCGTTCTTACAAAAGAAAAAATGTAAATCATGTGAAATCCATAATACTTATAAATCGCCGCTTTCTTCTGACTTTATATTTCGGCAATTTAAAAAATTATCTATTTCTCAACATTATACATTTCATTATTTTATAGTATCTCCTTTATATATAAAAAAAAAAGAAAAAAATGAATGAAAAACCAATTACTACTCCTTCGGGAATTGTTGCCCTTGAGAATAATGAACGATATATTCCAGCTACCAAACGTCCCGATGGTACTTTAAGAAAAGAACGTCGTGTTCGTCCCGGATTTACTCCGCAAGAAGACATAGCTCGATATAAAAATCCAAATATTTTGGAACCAGTAGTGGTCCTTAAAGAAGAGCTAGCAAAACCAAAAACAAAGGCTCAAAAGAAAAATGAGAAACGTAAAGCAAAGAGACAAGAAAAAAATCTTTTAAATATTGAAGCAGGAGAAGAATCAAAAGAAAAAGAAATTGATATAATTCAAAATAAAATTGAGAATTTATCAATTTCCCCTTTCTTTGAAAATGATCGAATAAATAATAATAATAATAATAATAATAACAACGACAAAAACAACAACAATAATAAAGAACAACTAGAAACAATTTGTAAGAAAATTAAAGCCTTAGAAAAGAAAACCCGACAAATTGATCGAATTAAAGAAAAAGAAAATAAGGGAGAATCATTAACAAAAGAAGAAGAAAATAAATTAAATAATTTGGATCAAGTAAAGAAGGAATTGGAGAATCTGCAGAAACTTAAAGCTGAGTTGGAATAATTAAAATTCAATATTAGATATAAATGTGTATATATATTAATATATTTTTAATATTTTAAGAATATTTCATTTGTTTTCTTAGGGAAGTGTGAGCACTTTGATTAATTTTTTTGAATCGAACAATTAAACATTTTGAATTAAAAAATTTACAAAATTGCAATTTGAAACTAAATAGTATATAAATATTGTGAACTATATAACAGATATGTAAAATTTAAAATTATTAATTATTGTTAAATATTACACTAGTCTTTAGTCTTTCTTTGGCACTTAAAGATATATTTAAAGCTGGATCTAATTCTTGTAATTCAGGAACTTTCATTAATGAAAGACCAGCAACACCCATGTAAGCATGCATTACATCTAATTGAAGATGGAAGAAACAAGAAGATCATTAAAGATGAAAATAATAATAATAATAATAATAATAATAATAATGAGAATAATAATCTATAATAATAATAATAATAATAATAATAAAATATAATTTTTTAAAATTATTTACCAGCAGGATATTCTGGCCATTTTGAAAAACCACCATATTTTGTTTGAGTTTCCATTAGAAAATCAAAATTTTGTTTAAAATCAATAAATTCAAATGAATCTAAAATCTAAATTTATCAAAGTTATTAATATAATAAAAATATAATTAATATAATAAATATAATAAAAATATAATTAATATAATAAATATAATTAATACAATTAATAATAATCAAAAAACCTTTAGTGATGCTCCTATCCAAAATGAATAACAAGTATCAGGTGGTTTATTAGCTCGTCCTTGAAATCCAGTAGTCTGTCGTGAAAGAAGCCAAAATATAGTCTGATTTTTTGATAAGAGACCTTCATCAAGTCGATTAAGAAGATAAAGAGAACTAATGGCACAATAAGTTGAACCACCTATATATTTTAAATTATGTGATATTATTTATATGTTTTTATTTGAGATTACATTGTATTATATATTTTATTTGAAATTGAATTTACTTGCCATGTGATTCCTCTCCAGGTCCTTGACCAACTCCATAATCATAAGACTTTGTAATCAAAGATTATTTTATTTATTTAAATTTTTTTTTTAAAAAAAAGCTAAAATTCATTAAAGAATAATAAATTAAATAATAATAATGAATTAAAATAATAATTTAAATGAATCACACCTGGCTTTTTCTAATATAATCTACCGCCTTTTCTACATTAATTCCACTAAAGTCATTTAATATATATGAAATAACACATGCACAATATATAAATCTCATATCACATTCCATTCCCAAATAAGTTTGAGTAAAACTAAATAAAATTAATTGTTAATCGTAAATTATAAAATGAAAAATGAAAAATGTAAAATAAATTATGAATTACGAATTGTCACCTTCCATTTTCTTTTTGAAGATATTTCAATGCATTAATAATTGCGTGACGATCTACGCGCGACAAGTCATCTCCCAGAATAAGTAAACAAGCCAAAGCAGTATATGTCATTGCTAAATTTGCAGCATCGAAAGGTAATTTTGAGATGCGACTCTATAGAAATATATTATTTCTTCCTTTTTAATCCTATAAACTCTTATTTTAATCATTATTATTATTTTTATTATTTATTTAAAAGTACTCACCCCATTAGGATTAAATGGTAATCCTGAGAATGGAGAACCTCTGAACCCACAGATTTTTTCATTGATCTCTAAATTTTATTATTATTTATTTATTTTTTTTATATCCAAAAGAAGTAATAATCTTTATAATCTTTTTGTTTAGTTTATAACACCTGGATTATTTTCATCAGGTAAAATTTGTTGTGCATATATCCAATTGACCCATTTGTCTCTTCGTTCTTTAGGAATTTCAGTTTCAAGAACACCCAAAAGATCTAAGCCCGATAAGGAAAAAAATGTCAGTGTCATTCTATAATATATTTAATGATAAAAGCAAATTTTTAATATGTTAAAATTCCAAAAATTGTTTAATGAAAGAAAATATTTTTAATTGTTTTATAATAACAACAAATATTTAACAAAATACCTATGAGTATCATTACTTGTATAATTATTTGGTAATAAGTCTAAACATCTTTTAAAATATTTTATTGTTTTAGAGCGATCAAAAGTTTTTTCCATTTTTTATCGCTTAAATAATATCTTTCCGATATTTATATAAAATTTTATTGTAGTACGATAAGCGTGGCTTTAAACTCAAACGACGATCTAGACCCCAGGATAATATTCTAAACTGGGGGGTCTAGGTTAATTTCTTAATTATATAAACGCGTCTTTTTTCCTTTTTTCTTTTTTTCTTTCTTAACGATAAATTATAAGAGCGAAAATAATTTATTATTATACTTCCCTTTTCCGCTTTTTATTCTTTTTTGCTCTAAGTTTAAATAATATTATTATAATTCTTCTTTCTTTTAGTTATAACTTTGTTGACTATATTTCATTGAACTCAAATATATAACTGTAGAAAAATAAGGTATTCATTCTATCCATTTTTGTTTTGTTTTTTTTTGGTTTTCTTCCTTTATTACTCTGTTATCTAACTCTTCTCATATCTTTTGCCATATCTATCACCACACACGCGAGCAGTATTGTCACCGGACGCAGACACGGACATTAGACGGGACAAAATTGGACGTCCGCATCATTGTCCCATAGAGCTTGATGTCCGGGACATATATAAACGTCCGGGATATTATATATACAGTATGATAGCAGCAATCATACAATTATTTAACAATTATTTTAGTAATCTTTATTGTTTATTACAGTCTATTATTATTTATTATTATTACATAATTTATACTTCTCTATAGATATCTCAGATTTATGTTATGCAAGTGATTTTTTTCAATTGATACAATTATTTTTTAAAGATAGATAATACCATTGTTAAAAAATTATATGCCCGCGGGACATGGGACATTTAATTTTTCATTGGACATGTCTGTGTGACAACTATCCAATCGGACAGACTTTTGAACACGGACAACAGACATTGTTCAAGATTGTCTGTGTCCAAAGAAAATCTCAGCCACATACAATACTGGGTAAAGGCATTGTTAAAAATTTATATGTCCACAGAACAATATTTTTTTGGACGTGTCTACATTATACATGTTCCCAAAATTGATTTTGGATTTTTGAGGTATTTTGACTTTTTGAGATTTATACAGAATTTATTCTATATATGGAAGTAAAAAAAAGTATCCAGTTATGTGTATATTCAATCAAAGAATAAATCTGGGTGGTCAAAAAATTTTGGATTTTAAGTAAAATAATTTTGTCTTCTATGAAAAACTATATGCTATCTTTTTCCTAATTTATTTTTCAGTGCAATATGAAAGAAAATAATAAAAGTGATAAAAGAAAAGTATAGTGAACTTTTTATCTATAATTAAGCAAATAGCCATGGAGCATATATATTTTTTTTGTTCTTGTGCATATACCAACTTTTTTCAAGATACTAAAAAGGGAATAATAAGACATGTTAAAAGAAGAGTATAGCGGTGTTGACCATGATCTGACCTTCAAGGAATACAATAACTATTAGCTAAAGATATGATAGCTAAATTAAAATATAAAAAACTACTAACAAATGTATACTAAAAAGTATGATGTTTAAAGGATTTAGTATTGCGGATTTGTTCGAAAGAGGCAAGGCTATGAGATTTTTATAAGGGTTGACTAAACTATTTACAAAGAATATAACTAAACTAAACTAAACTAATAATTCTTAATACTAAGTAAAGAATTATAATACAAAAACAATATACCAAGATCATAAAGCAAGGTATAATTCAACAAGGGTTTCAGTATTCCATCTAGGAATAATACAGAATTTCACTAAGAAATTATAATGGTATAAATAATAATTCACAAGAGTATTATTTATAAGGCAAATCACAAAGTATTTTATTAACAAGAACTGAGAGTTAGCTATCAAACTGAGAACTGAACAAAGAGAAATTCAGCCCTTTATATATATAATTGAAGTTATAATAGATTACACTGTAGACTACACTAATGCATACACTATTAATTACACTGATGTATATACTATTAACTATACTATCTATTACATTATCGATTACGCTATTGAATACACTATTGATTACGCTATTTATTACACTATTAATTACAATCAGATCTACAGTTGTAATATCTAATAGTTGTACCAATTTTTAAATAATTTATGCTAATAATTTCTTATAATATATACTAATAAAAATATGAAATTAAACTGATAAGATATGATTATAAGCTAATATATGCTAATAAAATAATAATATAATAATTGAATATGATAAAAATATAATAATAAGATTTGATAACTAGAGTCAACAATACTTTTACAACTAAAACTTCATATATCAACCATGTAAAATAATATCTTCAAAGTATGACAGAATCATCAGAAGAATTAAGTTTAGAAGTAATGATGATTAATAGTTTGGATTATACATGTTCCCAAAATTGATTTTAGATTTTTGGGATATTTCGACTTTTTGAAATTTATGCAGAATCTATTCTATATATGGAAGTAAAAAAGTACCCAGTTATGTGTATATTCAATCAAGAAATAAATCTGAGTGATCAAAAAATTTCAGATTTTAAGTAAAATAATTTTGTCTTCTATGAAAAACTATTTCAACTTTTTTCCCTGAAATTGTAATTTCGGGACCTCAAAATAATTTTGCGTGCAAGTATAATTTGGATAGTTTGAAAAGTGAAAGATTAAATAATGAGGTATAAAAAGATAAATAAATAATGAATAAAATAATTTTAAACATAACTTATATTAACTTCAATGTTATAGGATAATTTCGAAAGTATTCGTAAAAGTGAAAATGAAGGTGAATATGAAGGTGAATATAAAAGTAAAGATAATTCATATAATGCTGAGGTTGAAGACATATCTTTAACTAACAATACTAGCTATTTCTGTGATCCCTTTTTTGAGAACATGGAATTATTTGAAGAAGTCAAAAATTACTTATTTAATAATAATATTTGTGAAATGGGACCTATTAAATTTCTTAATAAAGCATATAGCAACTTAATGGCTCTTATTACAACATATAATCTATCCAATAAAACTAGTAATGCTGTGATTCATTTTTTTATCACTTTTTGCAAAATTATGCAGTCATGTGAAATTTGGTAATATAATTGATAGGTATTCGAATACCAAATAAACAATATCACGTACATGATCTTCAAATTTAGGTCAATAAAATTTCATAAAAATTTATATCACGTTTCAGATCATCCAATAAATTTTTATCAAAATTAAGTTTCGCGCATT
>CAJVPK010001352.1:0-11860 GCA_910592015.1 Diversispora eburnea
AACCAGGGGAATTAAATAAAAAAAAGTTGACTCATTTTTATATGTTAGATCACGAGTTATTAACGGATAAAAATTTATTTTGTAATTAATAATTTTTAAGTGGTTGCTAGGTGTGAGTGTATATATATATATTACTTATCTTATAAATTAACTAAATAAGAAAAAAAGCACAACTTTACATGATCAAAAAAAATTAACACAACTTTTAATTTAATCAATTGGTATTTAAAAATTGGATAGAAATTAAAAGAATAAGGATATTAATTTATATTATAATAATAATTATTAGATTGAAGTTTAATGATATAAAATAAAAATACTACTTTATAAAATTTTTTTGAAATTTGAAATCTCCAAATCGATCACTCCGGAATCGGCTTGAATTAACATAAATAAAGTTTATACTAACTAGTACTTAAATCAGAAACAGGTTTAGTTAATTCTTCAAGTTATTTTTCAAAATTTTCATCATTTTTGGACTTAAAAATTGAAAAGTCGACTGGTATAAATTACTTGTGGATGTGTTTTATAGTTGTGGTAGTGATTGTATTGGTTGATGGAGAAAATTCTGCTTTTTTAATTTGAATTCTAATTTCAGAATTCTTGTTTTTTCTCATAATCCCAATGGTATAACGCAAGTCTTTATCCAATTCGTTAAAAGTTGGTCGATAGGTAACCCAAGCATCCATTTCATATTCCAAAATTATTTACACGAATGATGGGAATTTTTGGTAGTAATCCATTACTTATTTTCATTGCCAAATCTCTATTATGTGGTATATCATGATTATGGAGGAATCCCTTTAATGATTTCATAAGTCATAATACTCCAAAAATATTCTTCTTTTCAGGATTAATTGGATTTGGCCCTATTAATTTAATTAATTAAAAATCTGCAATATACGAACTATATGTTTCTTTTAAAATTTAATAATCAAATATTTCACCCTGGTGTACTATATATCTAATTTATGAATGTTTTTAAACTTACCAACTAACTCTTTTAAACAATTTAATTTCCTTTCCCCAATCAATATTATTAAATTATTTTTTTAAATTATCTCTAAGACTTTCATCATTAGCATATTATATAACCATCATATATTTCTGTGTTAAAATTTACATTTAATTTATTATTTTATTATACAGTATAATTTGGCACATGAATTTGCAGAATAATTAAAAATATTTTACCTCCACCTTTTGTTATTTGTTTATTATATTCTAATCATTAGGAAACGGGGACCGTTGTAAGTCCGAAGTAGTATATATTGAATTTCCTTCAGACAATAATAGGGTGTCCATTCTATTACTCCAAATATATATTCTTGATTGCATTCAGGGCATAATTTCACTTAAAATGCGTAAAGAAGAAGTTTACTTTTCTTTTTTTATTATTATTATAAATCGAATTCGCTTGGGTCTTTTATTATAGGTTACGTTTTACGATTACGAGCTGTTTTTAATTATAATTATTTAGTGCAATGAACTAATTCGTAGTAGTATTTCCATATTAAAGTACGACAGGACAAAATGTGGTAAACTGTACTGTACTGCCCGAAAAGTTAAACTGTACTGATTAAATGTCACTAAAAATTCATACAGTAAGTACTTTTGAAAAAAAAAAGTTATCTAATCGAAATCAGGTTTATTTACATGAAGGAGATTACTCTACCCCCTCCAAAGGTTCATCACAAAGTCACATGAAGTCAAAACAACATTATTCTTTTATACAGATGAGTTTCTATGTTATATTCATTATTATATTTCAAACAAAAATACTACCAAAAGATAGATTTCAATACTTTAATATGTTGTGATATACGTATATAAGATGCTTAAAAGAATGAAGTTTTTTTTTTTGATAACTTTAGATTTTGAAGAAGAAATGAGTCATGAAACATTTGAATGTAATATTTTGTAAAAAAGTAAAAAAGTAGTTGTAAAGAAGTTGTAAAAAAGTTAAAGAGGAATAATAATAACCTTGATTAGGGAACCCGAAAGGAAATTTCTTAGGTCAGTTATATCAAATCAATTAATTAATAATGTTTGATACCTGATATATCAAATATCTTTTCACCTTTTATTGAAGTTCACTAAAATTATAATAATCTCATCGATTTCAATTCACTATTCACTACAACAGAACAGAACAGATAAAGGATTCTTTTCGTCTTTGTAAATAAGGTTTTAGATGTACAACAGCATCAATGTAGTAGTAATATATGTACATACATATTTATATTTTTAATTTAAACAATATATATATATTTTTTTTTGATTTGATATTAAATATTTGGAAATGCTTGTCAATTCTATTCATTGATTCTTTTTTTTATCATAAAAATTCTTTGGTTTTTTTTTTATTCCGAATATATATATATTTACAAATTCTTTCTTTTTTTTTTTTTGTTATAAAGATGTAAAATAAAGGATCTAATAAATATTATTATCAAGAATACTGATAATAGTAATAATAATAATATTATTATTATTTGATTTTTGGTAAATTTGGGGAAAAAAAGAGGAGGTAAATAAACACTCCCGATCTACATACATAACATTATGCTGTACGTAAACATTATTACTACTACTACTGTGTATTATCGGTTGACATTATTTATTGGAAATATAAAGTTCATACATATATCCTAATTGAGTCTCGGCCGTTTCGGACCTCTCGATCCCGAAATTTTCGTGTAAAATTATTATTTATATCTGATTAAATGTTGTTTTTGTAGTATCTGATAAATTAAATGTGTGCCTGTAGATTAATAACTTTTTAAAAAAAAAAAAATTTTTTTTTTACTAACCTGTAAAAGGTGAAATTTAAAAAATAATAAAGAAAAATGAATTATAATAAAATGGTTCGATTATAAATATTATCAAATATTTATCCACGTTTAATATACTAAATTCAGAAACAATAACAATTGTTTAATTGTTAACATTTTTTTTCTTTATCTAAGATATCTCAAGATTATCTTCAAGTTTGCCTTTAGTGGTTAAAAAAATTTCCCCTATTTTTTTAAAAAAATCATTTTTTAAAAAAAGCACATGGTAAAAATAGTAAATATTAATTGGATAAAAGGAATCAATAATCATGCTGTCAATCACACACTCTACACAACAATACATGATGACACTTTAATTACTGTATTGAAATAAATAAAAAATCCCGCCAAAAAAAAAAAAAAAAAAAATTATGCTTACTTTTGAGTCCTAAATTAAGGTTAGATCATTGAAATTTTTAAATTTGTTAAGAAAAAAAAAGTATTAAATATGTATACAGTAACGATGATGACAGTTGGCTTAAGCGATGTTTGATAAATGTTTTATAAATGTTTAATAAATGTTTAACGAAACGTTTGATGTTTTTATTGCTCTGTGTGAGTGGTGTGTTAGTATTAAACGGTTACAAAAAATCAAAATAAAAAAATCACAATGACTTTAACAAATGATATTATCTATGTCGATCGGATGATCTTTAAACGATTTCTTTTTAATCATAAATGTTTTGAAACCCCAGTTTTTTTTTTGAAAGTTGGAAAATAAATTATCTGTTATTGATATGATAAATTTATGATGTTACTGAAAAATACATTTTATATATATATGTATATATTGTATGCTGTACATATAAATTGTAAATGTATATAAATATATAAATTGTATGTTGTATAGAATTTCAGTATATATTAAAAAAAAAAAACATCTATGATCTATCTCATCATCTAATGTAAATAAATATTATAATAATGATCATAAATAAAATATAAATAAAATCGGAAATAATTATCTAGTAATAGTAATAATGGATAAACGTCCTAAGGAACATCATAGACAGTAACACATTTAATGTATATTCGTATTTTGGGATAAATTCCAAAGAAGGAATAAATTAAAAGTTGATAGAAAAGGTGATTTTTTTAGGTTTGATTTAAATTATCTGTTCTGTTAATGTTTAAATTGGTTTAAAATATCAATCATAAACAAATAAATAAATAAATCAAATTTGAATGAATGGAATGAATAAACAATTGTGTATAATTATTATTATTATTACGTATTGTTGTATTATTATTTTGGTATTTGATTATTACAGTATATATAATTAGATAATTATTTCTTTATTAAATCCTTATTTTTTCTTTATTATTTTTTTTTTTTCGTTTACTTTAAAAAAGTTTTTTAATTTTAAACTTTTACTATTAATCTTTAATCTTCATAATAAAAACATATTTCGAAAAAATAACATTTTTTTAATTATTTATAGTAACGTTTATTTATAGTACATACAACATACATTTTTTATTTATAGTAAATATTAAAATAGATTTGAATGAAACTGACACCAATCTTTTTTCAGCAATATATTTTATGTAGGAAGTGATTTTGTCATTTATAAGTGTAAATTTGTTTATTGGAAGTGGATTGGAAGATAATATGTGTTTAGTAGTAAAATTCTTGGCTGGTAAAAGTAAAGTACGTAAATCGATTTCTTTTGGGAAATCTTTTTCGAATTTATCGAATTTCTCGAATTTCTCAAATTTCACTCTAGGATAGAATTCTATTTTCCAAGGATAGAAATTATGAACACTTATCTAAAAGAAAAATTCATGTGATAAATGTTCTACTAAAAGATTCTATATCCAGATAAAACATTAAAACATAGAGAATATAAAAAAAATAAATAAAATAAAAGACAGAGAATATAAAAAAAAATAAAAAATAAAATAAAAATAAAAATAAAAATACTGTAAAACCATTCTTTTTTGTTATAATTGAGTAATATTTTTACTGCAGTGCTGCTGTAATGTTTTGCTGCAGTACCGTCGTTGATAATGCTGTTGATAATTGCTTTTGTAATGGTTATTTGGTAATATAAGTCGTGATCTACTATTAAACGCATGTAATAAAGATGTCACTGAAGATGTCATTATATACAATTATATACAGTTATTACATAAAGAGATATAAAGCATACATATTTCATCATCATTATCAAAAATGGTTAATAATAATACGTAATAATAATGATAATAAATGATGATGATTGATGATAATTTTTGTTTTTAATCTTTAATGAAAACAATTAAATTAGGAATATGCTTTTATGGATATAATGAATGAATTTATCATAATTATAAAGATATTTTTTCATCATAATTTATTACTCATTTATTATCATTATTATTCTATTACTATAATCTTTTCATATTTATTATTATTATCATTATTATTCTATTACTATAATCTTTTCATATTTATTATTATCATCATTAATTTATCGGTCCATTACATTAGACAAGACATTATATATATTTATGGAAATTATGTGTACATATTGCTATATAACCATTATTTGTAAATTAATTTAATTAAATTGAAAGGAAAAGAAAACGTATGGAGTTAGTAGTTGCGATTGTCGACAAAAAAAAAATAATCAATTTATTATTATTATTATTGGAGAAAAAGGTAAATGTATTGGTATGAAAGAAATGAAATAAATGAATGATTGGAGTGAAGTACATAAATGAATGGATGAATGAATGAATGATTGATTGAATGATTGGATGTAAAATTTTTGAATGATTATTTGAATTACTATTCGGGATTATTTGAATTACTATTCGATGACTATACTAATTACTATTCGAAGACCATGTGAATGAACGATTTAAAAAATGAGTGAAGAACGAAAGAAAATAGATAAATTTATATTTAAAGAAAACAAAATAAAATATACCTGTGGTGATATGATAAATTTTGATTATGAAAGAATTTTCGGAAATTAATCAAAGTGGAAAAAAAATAAAATTAATAATGTAAAATAAAATAAATAAAATAAAATAAAGTAAAATAAAGTAACAATAGATAAATAATCATGCAATAGATATGAATAAATCGTGAATACATGAATATACATGAATAATATGGATAAACCATGAAATAATCGTGAATAATCATGAATATAATCACGAAAAGTTATAGAAAATAAAATAAAAAAAAAACCAGATTACTAACGAGTTTAAAATGTGGCAAAGCGACAATAAAATTATAATAACGCAATTTTAGTAATTTTTGTAAATTTTGATATATAGTTTAATTTTTTTTTTTAATTTAAAAATAGAAATTGTTTATATGATAAACCATCGATTATTCCTGATTTATATTTATTGAAATTTTATAGTATTTTCTTTAAAAGAATATATAAATTTGAAAATAATAATAATAATATTTGAATTAATTAAATTGAATTAGTTTGGAAATAATAATTTTTCTCTCCTTCCTAAATATAACAACATAACTTTTATGAATCTATTGTGATTATTGTGATTACGCGTTAAAAATTGATATATCATATTATATCATATTAAATGAATATTTGAATGAATGTTTATCACGACGATATTTTATTAAACAAATAATAATAATAATGATCATATTACAACAATTAATATTATAATAATTAATTAATATTACAATAATTAATATTACAATAATATAAAATAATATAAAATAATATAAGTAAATAAGTAGGTACACCTGATATTTTACAATCTACAATCTAACAACTGCAAGATATTATAAGATATTATTGTTTTTTGTGGATAAGTACATTATCGGTTTCAGGTCAGGTTTTTTTTTAACCATTTTTTTTTTTCAATCATACCAAAAATAAAAATATATTTCCCTTCTTTCCCTTCCCTTTTTTTTTTTCTTGTTAATCATCGTTAATCTTGCTCCTCCTTTCTCGTTAATCTTACTCCTCTTTTTATCATTAACATTTGTAATCAATTTTTCCATTTATTTATTTATTATACTGTACCATCTGATATACGTCCTTATTACCTTTACTTTTATACTTTGTTTTTTTCATCAACCCATCATTCAATCAGCATTCAATGATCATTAGATCAATTAACTTTATTATAATTAAGGTGAAATTCACTCCATAAATAAGTTTTGCATTAAAATTAAATAAAGAAAATTAAAGGAATTGCAGTAGCAATATAAAAATATCTATATGAATGTCTATATAATATCCGTAAAAAATATAAAAAAATATATAAACAGGAATCAAATTATTTAAAACAAACATGTATTTATATTATAATATTTTATTTATATTATTATTTATATTATTTATATTTTAAACTTGTTATTATATTGAAAATTAAATTAAATGAAGTATATATTTAATATATTTTAATATATATATTTGGTTTTCTCCCGATTGGTCCTTTCGTTTTTATCGTAAAAAAACATCATAAAATAATAAAATAAATAAAAAATAAATACTATTTTTTTTTTATAAATATGATGACCACCACCCCCTTCTCCACAAACATAAATAATATGTGAAGGGAAAAAAAAACATTTTCAAATCCAATAATATTTTATAAATAACAACAATAAATAAATAAATTAAGTTTAACAATAAATAAATATTTGATAAATATCTTTATAACTTTATTATAATATCTTTTTTGATAAACATCTTAAAACAAAAAAAAACCCTTAACTCACAACCTTAAACATATACTTGATACGATTTTGGATATTTAATTCCCTTTTTCTTTTTTTTTTATATTTATTCCAAATTCATTTTTCACTTTTTTTCTTTTTTTTTCTTTTTTTTTCCCCTTTACCGTTATTAATTTATTTCACCTTTATTCGCCGAAAGAAGAAAATAAAACTTTTTATCTATAATAATAATTATAATAACAAATCCTCATTTAATCCATTTTGATAATAATAATAATAATTAAAAAAAAACCTTAAAAAAAAAATAAATAACATAATTTGTAATATATTTAGTAATATATTTAGTAGTGAGTGTACAACAACAAAAAAAAAAAAAACTATATTTAATTCATCATATTCGCCATTTTACACTTTTTTTTTATAAATAGCTCGAATTTTTTTTAATCTTTTTTTCGCCACAACAAATTTCACAATACGATATCAAACAATCAATCAAATATTACCTGTTATTTTCTGTTATCTATTATCTTGTTATCTCGCTATCTGTTATTTGTTATATTCACGTAAATATTCATAATACTCAATACAATATACAATATTTACAATATTGATATATATATATATATATAATCTCCACAATATTCAAAATATTCAACAAATATTTTGATATTATATACCTATATATCTTATATATATATCTTCTCAACGAAAATAATCAAAAAAAAAAAAATTTTTTTTTTTTTTAAATAAAATAAAAAATAAATCATAATAAAAAAAATGAATAATAATTATGAATATCATCGAATTCCATCAGTAGAAATGGAGGAACAAATCAATAATTATGATAATAATAATAATAATACAGATGAACATTTATTATTATCAAGTTCTACACTTAAAGAAAATGATGATCTATTGTAAGTTAATATTTTTTTGAATATATCTAATATAATAATATCTAATTTCTAATTTCCAATTTTCAATATCTAATAATATAATAATAATGTCCAATATCTTTATCTATTTAACATTATAATAGCCCAATTCCATTAGATGCAATTGATACTATTCAACAATCAAAAAATTCGGTATCATTTGATCTAACATTTTGTAATCGATTCCTTCACATTTGTCGTATACTATTTTCACCTTTAAATCCTTACGGAAATCTGATTTCGATATTGTTCAGTTTCTTCATTATAAGTTTAGCATTTGAAGTGGTGGTTTATTTCGTGGGTACTATCCCAAGTAGATTTTATACAGTATTAATTGGTCAAGATTTTGAAGGATTTAAATATGAATTAATTTGGGGAATGGGATTCGTGTTAAGTGCGGGATTGGTGAGTTATCATTTTGTTTATTTATGATTTACTTTATAATTACTATATTTATATATATAATTATAATTACTATATTTGACAATTATAATTATTTATAATTATAATTAATTACTATTTTTGATTTATTAACATTTATATTATATTATAATTTATCAAATATTTTTAATTAATAGGGAAAAAGCTTGGTAAAATTTGTAGGTGGAATATTTTATTTGTTAACCAGAAAGATTTTAACAAAATATATACAAAATCAATATGTCGATCAAAATACTTTTTATCGTTTCTTATCTACACGTATGGATATTGATAATCCGTAAGTTATTAATTAATTAATTATAATAACAAATTTAATAATAATAATAATAATAATAACAATAATAATAAATAATAATTAATAATAATAATAATTGTTATCATTCTTTTTACGCAATTGTAGAGATCAACGTATTGCTCAAGATATTGATAAATTCGCTACCAAATTAAGAGAGATCGCCGAAGAAGTTTTAGTTTCACCAATAATTATAGCTTATTATACTTATCAAACTTGGAAATTATGTGGATATTTAGGACCCTTGATGATTTACTCATATTTCTTCATTAGTTTCATATCAAGTCGATTCTTAATTTCACCCATAGTGAATTTGGTTTTTATGAAAGAATTTTATGAAGGAAATTATAGATTCCTTCATATCCGAATTCGACAATTTTCTGAATCGATTGCTTTCGGTTTGGGTGAAAGAGGGGAAAAAATTCGATTAGATAAATATTTTAATAAGATTTTGAATTACACGAAACAAATTATTGAAAAAGAATTAATATTAGAAAGTAATTATTATTATTACTATTATTATTATTATTATTAATTAATTAATAATTATTAATTTTTTCATTACTTATTTTTTCTTTCATCTCCTCAAAATAAAAAATATTAACATTATTAACTTTATTATTATTATTATTATCATTTCTTTTTAGCTTTCACTGATACAATCGGCTATCTGGGAGCAATATTAAGTTATATTATGATCGCTATACCAATATTTACGGGGGTATACGATAATATTGAAAAGGAAAAATTAGGTGGAATTATTAGTTTGGTAAATATTATTAATAATTTTAATATTATTATATCATTCTTTAATATTTAATATTAATCTAATTATTATTTTTATTATTATATATAGAATGCATTTCTATCGATCTATCTTATTCATCGATTCAGTAAAATAATTGAACAATCAACCAATTTATCAGATTTAGCTGGATACACATCACGTATAGGACAATTATTGGAAGCATTAGAAGAAATAAATATGGAACTTGAAAATGTTGATATTGATAATCCATTTAATGATCCACCGAGACCACCAAGGTTAGTATTATTATTATTATTATTATATTATATTATTAATATTTTATTTAATAATATTTTTTTTTTAACATTTATTATTTATTATTTTCAAATATTATTTTTTTAACATTATAGTTCCGAATTATCAATAATTTTTGATCAAGTAACCATCATGACACCATCCGGAAACAAATTATTATCAGAATTCAAATTTATGATTGAACAAGAAAATAATGTAATGATAATAGGTCCTAATGGTAGTGGAAAATCTTCAATATTAAGAGTGATGTGTGGATTATGGTCTACACCCAAAGGACATGTTATAAAACCATATTCATTATCCAATCAACAACGAATTTTAATATATTTACCTCAAACTCCTTATTTGGTATTTGGTTCTTTAAGAGATCAATTATCTTATCCTATGATAAATGATGAAAAAAATCAATATGGTAAATTTCTTGTTTTATTTATTTATTTTATCTATTTGTCTATCTGTTACGTATGACGAAACGTAAATTAATTATTTATATATATTTTTGTTTTATGATTAACTAGTTACCGATGAAGAAGTTGATAATTTATTATCTTTAGTAAATTTGTCTCATGTGAAATCTTTAGTAAGAAATTATGATGAACAATATGGTTCGGATTGGGATAAAATGTTAAGTCCTGGTGAAATACAGAGATTATCATTCGCTAGATTATTTTATTGGAAACCCACATTTGCTGGTAAATATAAATTTATATGACATCATTATCAAATACGTTACATCATTACATCATTAACATCAACATCAAACATCGTTAACACGTGATCATTATACATTTTTTAGCACTAGATGAATCCACCAGTTCACTAGACGCAGCCACCGAATCAAATTTCTTTGAGAAATGTAAAAAATTCAATATAACCTGTATCACGATATCTCACAATATGAATTTATTAAAATATCATGATAAGGTATTACTATTAGATGGGAAAGGACATTATGCCACAAGTGATATTGATATCAATGGTACCGAAAATATTGAACGTTGGATTGATGGAATATTGGTTAGGAATAGTGGAATAATAGTTGACGAATGAATTTGATTTCTTTTTCTTTATTTTATTTTATCTTATCTTTCTAGTTCTAGTAGGAATTATTATTATTATTATTTTTTTTTTTTTAAAAAAAAAAAAAAAAACAAATGAATGAATGAATCTCTCATACACAGATCTATTTATCATTATACAAACATTATATGTATGAGATGAGAGAATTACTATTAGAATTATTATTGTATATATGAGCATGACAATGTCCACATTTTCCATATGTATCTATCTATATATATACACCTATTTCCTATTTTCCATATTTTCCATTAAAACCAACCATTTGTCACACATCAAACAATTATCAACAACAAAAAAACATTTTTTTCTTTTCTTTGTAAAAATTTCTTTTTTAGCATTCTATTCAAAAACAAATAAATAGCAATAATCAACAACCACAAAACAACAATTGTTAACAAATAATAGTCAACAAAACAATCAATCAACAAACAATACAATATAATAATAATCATAACTTTTTGAAAGAATTTTATTTTTGGTTTTTTTTTTTTTTTTTTTTTTTTTTTTTTTTTTTTTTTTTTTTTTTTTTTTTTTTTTTTTTTTTTTTTTTTTTTT
>CAJVPK010001353.1:0-11855 GCA_910592015.1 Diversispora eburnea
CCAAATCCCAAATACTAGTAATTTGGAATTTTGGCGTCCCAAATTCCAAATGATTTGGGATTTGGGCAACACGTATAACCTAATGTATCAATATTTGGTCTATTATTATGTAATAGTTTAAAATCTACATAATGACCTTGTCCTAAAGGAAATAAATCAAGAAATAGTAAAAGTCCTAAATTTGGATCTGAAAAAGAAATTAGTAAAGTAGTATCATTGTTATTAATTAAAAATCCAGCCATTAAATGCATATATTTGTAATCTTCATTGTGAATTTCTGGATTAAAATCTGTATTTGAAACTATTATATCAGTAGGTTGTAAGTTAATTTGTATTAATCTGACATTATTTTCAGAAGATAATAAGATTCTTGCAGTTGGAAATACTAATGGTGATCCATTGATATCACCTTTATTATAAAAATGATTATATGTTTTGAAGAAATCATTATTATAATTATATATGTTTCCAAAATTGATTTTGAATTTTTGAAGTATTTTGACTTTTTGAGATTTATGCAGAATCTATTCTATATATAGAAATAAAAAAAGTATTCAGTTATGTGTATATTCAATTAAAGAATAAATCTGGGTGGTCAAAAAATTTTGGATTTTAAGTAAAATAATTTCATTTTCTATGAAAAACTATTTCGACTTATTTCTTCAAAATTGCAATTTCGGGATCCCAAAATAATTTTGCGTGCAATTATAATTACAATATAACCAAGAACATCAAGAAATTTTTTTGAACATAATATTCTGTAATTTTAACACAGTGATAAATTTCTGTAATTTTTCATGTAATATTACAAAAATTTATGAAAATTTTTGAAAGTTATTAAAATGTTAAAATTCCATAATATTACATTCAAAAAATTACAGAAATTTAATACCGTGTTAAAATTCTATAATATTATGCTCAAAAAATTACAGAAATTTAACATTATATTAAAATTATAGATCTCTAAGTTTTAGTTAGTTTTTAGTTAGGATTTATTAAGTAATAAAGTTAATATTACAAAATTCTTTGAGTTCCTTATTCGTTGTGTTCTTTTGATAATTGATAAACTGTTTGCTCCTATTAACAAGTCTTCATACCACTGTTAATAGTAAATACGCCTCTTTTATAATTGATCGTACTTATTTCTTCTACTTAAAAATTCTTGTATTGTGATTATTTTATCTTGAGATTAGTAATTCTTATAGTAATACTTAGTTTTGTTTTATTAGTTTAATATTATTTTATCCCATTGTCTTTGTAAATTGTAGAAGGTTTACACAGATAACAATGTATAAAACTTCTTTATGTATTAATATAATAAAAAAATGATACTAAGTAAAGTTAAAGTGTAATATGTAGAGCATCTACTGTAAAAGTTTTAAACTTTTAATTGAGAATTAAGCTTAATATTAACAGTTAAATATCAGATATTTCAAAATTATACTCTAAAGTTTAATCGTGTATTGTTTATTTATTTCTTATTATAAAGAACTGAATTTTTACAAAGATGCTTCACACATTAAGTCTTAATGTTACTTATTACTACTTTATTGTATAAACGATTGATACATAATCATTTTCAGATTTTTTTATTTCAATCTTTATTTTTATTAAATTTCAGCAGTTTTTATTTAAAGTAAAGTCAAGAAAAATGCTTCTAATTAAAATTGTAGATAACACTTTGGTTACATTTTTATATAAGATAGTTGGTATCATATTTAATATTCATTGAATGCTATATAGATAATGATCAAAGATTAAATTTATTATTTTTTGTCAATTTTATTTCAAGTGTAATTATCCAAATGTAGATACTTGATTTTGACATAAACATATAAAATGATAGTTCTAGTTAGGAGAATTCAATAAAAAAAAGTTTGTTAATGTTACAATTAGCATTTTAATTTTAGTAATTTTTTTTAAAATTTTCAGGTGTTCGAATACTTTTTGCAAGGAAGTGATATATAATATGTAATAAATCTGAAAATCAATCTCTCCACTTTTTATTAGTTAAATATCAAAAACATTACTAAGATAATATGAAGCTAGAAATGAGGTGTACTTACTATAAAAGTTTCAGATGTTTTTTCATCCAAATTGGACTTCTTTATGCAAAGTTATTAACCTAAACATTTGTTTTATCAGTAGATGAATTTTGATGATAATAATAATAGTAATAGTGGTTGTAATAATAAATAATAAAAATTAATATTTAATAGTTATTTATTTTCATATAGAAAATGTTTAATTTTTCCAATTAATAAATTTAAATAAAGAAAAATCAATAATAATAATTTTCAATCAACTTTTTAACCTCATCAACTTTATAGTTTGTTTATACTTGCACGCAAAATAGCCTATTATAGATAAGTCAAAATATTTTGGAGCCTGAAAGTCAAACTCATTTTACTTAAAATCAGAAATTTTTTAACCACTCAGATAAATTCTTTGATTAAAAATACAATAAACTAGTCATCAAGAAATTTTAATAGGCGAAAATTTATGCAAATTTTCTACACCTGCACAAATTTGTACAGATTTTATCTGTTTTTTTTTGACTTCGCTCACAATTTTTGAGGCGCAGAGTGATTTTCTACTAAGATATTCCTAAGGTAGAATAAAAGGCCTGGTTCTTGGCTACAGTATAATACGTGTTTCATTCTGATAGCATTAATATTCACATAGTTATTCGTGTTTAAAGTTGAATGTCTGTGAAAAAATCGTGCAAAAATTTGCAGAAATTGGCACAAATATTGTGAAAAATCGCCAATATTTTAGTGAAATTTTGTGGAAATTTTTGAGGCAAAAGATTGCACAAATTTCCGCAAATTTTCAAATGATTTTTTCACGGACATTTGACTTTAAATATGAATAACTCCACGAATATTGATTCTTCCAGAACAAAACACATATCATTCTGTAGCAAAGAACCAGGTCTTTCTTTCTATTTTATAAATGCCTTAGTAGAAAATCGTGAACCAAGTTGAAAAAACAGTAAAAATATAGATAAAAATTTGTGCAATCTTTCACCTAATAAAATTTCCTGATGTAGGCATTTTTTTTATTTTCATGTATAGAATAGATATCTCAAAAATCTCAAAAAGATTAAATACCTCAAAAATTAGAAATCAATATTGGGAACTTGTATAGTCAGTTGAGGTCAACTTAGGGTTCTGTAAAGTCAGATCGGATCAGATTTTATCAATATTCAGATCTGATCTGATATTCGAATTCGTCATATACGGATCCAACTTTTAAAATCTGAATCCAATTTTTTATTTTATTTGGATTGATCCGAAAAATATTCAAAAAATATTCAAATATTTATTATTATTTTCTAAATTTTTATGAATTTAATTAAAAAAAAATTTTTGTCTACTTTTCTTTCTCTTTAGATTGATCCGAATCCTGAATCCATATCCGAAACAGTAAGATCTGATCCAGATCCGTAACAGTAGATTTGGAATCTGAATATTTTTGTGGAAATCAACATCATCGATCCCATTAACCCCATTTGATTACATCGGGTCCAGCTTGGTTTGACTTGTGCTTTCAAGTTGATTGGGTTCAGATTGGTTTGGCTTGACTTGCCAGTGTTTGTCTTGACATTTTCCTCAAGTCAGACCATTAACAACACTAAGCACTATTATGTTTTACAAAGATCTACCAATAGCATTGTATTAAACAACTGAAAAAACTCAGTAATCATGGTGACTAACTTTAAAAGGTTCAACAACACACCAAGCCAACAAACATGATTGGTGTTTATTTACTTTAATTATTTGAGATCGTTATGGTTGCTAGTATGTTTGTTGTTAGCATTAAAGATAGTGAACTTGGATCATAACAACATTGATAAATAATTCTTAAAACAAATGAACTAGAGTGTGATATAATTTTTTGTACATTGATATAAATATGATAATTGATACTTATTCCCTTTTATACTATTAATTGTTACGGAATTTTAAGAAGTCCTTATACACAAAATTACATTATTGTTATGTAATTATATAATGATGTCTTACATAAATTTTTGTCCAATTTTTTTTTTGGAATTTAAGGCGGAAAATAAAAAAAAAATTTATTGAAACAATAACAGGTGGTCATTCTCCCTTACATGAAAAAATTTAGTTCATCGTGGCCTACTTAGTGTAAATATTTTAGTTACATCAATTGCTGATCTTGATCTATGTAGTTTAGTCAGTTACTTAATTAAAATTAGATAGTGATAATATGCATTCACTAATAATGGTGATATTTATAGTTTTGGTGGAATTACTGTATGTATGAAAAAAAAACCATTCTTTGATCGAGCACATGATATATATTTAATAATTGATATATATTTATGTAATAGTATAAAACTAATAATATGTTAAACTGAAGTGTTATTCAGACTTGATGTATGTATCAATGTTGGTTACTAAAAGTCCAACTGATGATAAATTATGACTAATTTTCTTGTACATTCAGATTCTATATCAAAAATAAAGACATTCTTGCAATAAATATAAAAATAATAATTAAAAACATACTCGAAAAAAATAAATTAGATATAAACAATATTATGGTTTTCTACCTCAAAAAAAAAACCATGCATCTAGTCCTTTCTAGTTTTCTTATAAGCAATATTATTCACACTATTTAAATTAATACATTCCTTGGATTCTTTTGAATCATCATCTAAAGCAGAAATATTAGAGAATGATCTCTTTTTATGCTTGAATTTTTAATTTCTTTATCCCAATAAATACACTTTAATAATTCATTGGAATCGATATCATAAGCATTGACACTTGAACCATCAGACTTTGATAAATTAGGATCCATAAAATTTAAAATTTATAACATTGTTAAAATATTCTAAAAATAATACTTGGTAATTTTCCAGATTTTATATCATCTAATGAAACATTTAATTGAGGAGTATGAACACATTTATATAATAGGATTGTGGACGTGATTTAGTTAAAAATAGAGATAATTCGTGTTTTTGAGATTTGATTGCTTTTTATTTATTTTTATTAGCAATTTTAAATCGCTGTATATTTAAAAAGTTATCTGGAAAATCATATATCAGCTATTATTTTTTAAAAAATGTTAACTAAACTAAAAAAAAAAAATAAGATTCGACATCTAAATCGATCACTCCGGAATCAGCTAAAATAAATTAAAATAAATTTAAATCTGAAAAATAAATAATTTATAAAGATATAGTTTAATTTGAATTCTAACTTCAGAATCCAATACAATTTTTCAAACAATTTTTTCAAAAGTTGGTCGATGAATAATCTGGTAATTATGAAATAGAGTTTTGGTCGTATTCCATTACATATTTTAATTGCCAAACCTTTATTATGTGGTATATCATGATATGATGGATCACTGTAATGATTCGTAAATTACATTCCAAATGATATACATCAACACTGCTGCCTTTTATACTCTTCACTCTGAACTACATAAGGTATTTCTTCTTTTCGGGATTAATCATATTTGACTCTATTAATTCACTTATTCAAAATCTGTAATATATAAATTAAATTCATAAATAATAAAATTACTTGATAAATATTTCCGGGATGAAAATCCTGTGACTATATCTAATTTATGAATTCTTTTAAAATTATAAGCTAATTCTTTTAAATAAAATAATTTCCTTCCCATCTAATATTACTAAAATAATTTTTAAATAATCTCTAAGATTCCCATCTTCAGCATATTCTATAACCATCATATATTTCTTATGTAATTCTAAAAAATCGAATTGAAGTATTAGAAGTGCATAATGTTCTTAAGTGAATTGACATCTAAATAATATTTATATATTTTCTTTAATATATTATATAATTTGGAACACGAATTTCCAGATTAATTAAAAATAATTTACCTCATTTAAGAAATCATCATTTAAACTTGCAAAAATTATCAATTTTTTTTTATATTACATACCATATCTTTTCATTGTTGATTTTCGATATCCCATTTCTCAATTCGTCCATCAATCCGTATTGTTCCAGAATCACCTTTCGCTATTTTTATAATAGATTCTAATCTATCATAAGATTTCCATTCTATTATTCCAAATCTATAATTTGAACATCTTGAACATCATTACCACTTGTCCATTTATCAAAATCATTTTCGAATTGATTGGAGGTAGCATAGTTGGCACCAATTGAATGTCCAGTGATATGTATCTCCTTGATTTCATTCAGGGCATATTTCCAACTTAAAATAAGTAAAGTATTTTTTTTTTTATAAAATTGAATTTTTTATCACACTTTGTTAGTTTTATTGTAGGTTACGTTTTACAGTTCTTTTTTGTGAGATGTTTTTTTAATTATTTAGTAATTATTTAGCAATTATTTAATGTAATGAACTTCTATATTCGTGTCATGCAGACGTGGTATTTACGTGTGTTTCCATATTTATCTCATTTCAAAGATGGTGATATAAATTATGGCACGACAGGGCCTTACACAAACGAATGATTACCAGATGTAAAAAAAAAAATAGTCAAAATAAAATTAGAAACATTATCATTTAAAATATAGTTTAAAATATAGTATAATGGAATTAAGGGATCTGGTCACGTTTTCCGCTTTATAAACATGTCATATTGTTACCTTTGGCTACTAATATATTATGAATAAAATATATATACAATACACCTTTGGCTCTAACTAAAGTTCTTTATTGCTTAACTGAACTACAATAACAAAAAAAAAAAAAAAGACTATATTGAGCTTTAGAGAAAAGAAATAGAATAAGTTGTAGATTCGAAATGCACTTAGAGATTAACATAATTTTTTATTATTTAATCTCAAGGTGAGCCAATCACAAACGGGGATCTTGGGCAAATGCGCGTTTCGAATCATTGATGTTATTTTTAAATAAATATATTGTAAAAAAAAAATAATGTTATCCATACGTACTAATATAAATATATGTATTTAAAGATATTCAACGTTAGTTAATTTGGCGTTTTTAATTTTTTAAAAAAAACAAAAATATAAATAAATATATTTCACGATTTCTTTTTCAGATGACCAAATGTGACCAATTCATAAAGAAATTATTACTTATTTCAATTGAATGAGAGGTCCGATCGATAACTGAATCAATCCTAATTTAGAATAGGCGACCTCACCGCAGTTAGGTTTTATACAAAATAGGAAATGAATGAATGAAATTAAAACTTGTGATACAATAATAAGCCTGCACAAAAAGTTAATTATTTTTTACTCGGAATGATATTATATTGTTACCGAGTCAAATCACCCTATAAGTTGAACGATGAAAAATTAAATACTACCTAGAAAGAGATATTATCTTTTATGGCAAAATTTAAATTAACAGAAAAAGACAAAGAAATAAGAGACAAGACTAACATTCGTGGAAAAATTAAAGAAGTTACTCATTTTTCTAATGATAACAAAAATTATGCAATAGTAATTAATAAAGTTTATAACTTATATGCTATTAGACTTATTAATTATGATTACGAAGACAGTGACGAGGTAAAAGTAAAAGCAATCAAAAGATTTCCTGATTTAATGAATTTTTACAAAACAAAGGAAGAAGTCTTTGAAAAAGCCAAAGAAATCCCAGTAAATCCAAAATTAATCAATAAATGTGTGTACGAATTTGAAACGCATGAAGATGATGTAGAAAACAATATACTCTTGATTGGCAGAACTGGTAGTGGAAAGTCTACTTTAGCTAATGTAATTAGTGGTAGTAATGATTTTAAAGAAAGTGAAGGTTCAGTTAGCAAAACTAAAAATTTCCAAAACGAAGTCTTTGAGCATGAAGGAATTAAATATCGAGTTATTGATACCATCGGAGTTGGTGACACCAATTTATCCCATGAGAAAGTTATTTTCAAGCTTGCTGAGGCTATTTACACAATGAAAAGAGGAATAAAACAAATATTTATAGTATTAGGGGGAAGATTTACTGAAGAAGAAAGGGAACTCTTTGTTATGGCTAAAAAAATCTTTGGAAGAGAAATTATTGAACATACGACCATTGTGAGAAACAGATTTGAAAGCTTTGAAAATTCCGAGAAATGTGATAAAGATAGGAAAGAACTGAGTAAAGAAAATAAAGAAATTTCTAACTTGATTAATAGTTGCGGAGGTATTGTGTATGTAAACAACCCCCCGCTAAGTGAAAGTGAAAAAAGACGAAAAATTGATGAGGAAGATAGAGAAAGTTCACGAAAAAAACTGTTCGAACACTTAAAGTCTCGCAGCAACGAAACCTACAGAATGGAGAATTGGGATGATATGTGTGTTGGAATTAATGACTATATGAATGCCAAAAATTTAAAAGAAAGCGGTGAAAATACAAATAACCCAAAAATATTTGCTGAAGCACGAACTAAAATGGAAATAAATAATATAAAACAAGAAATTATCGACGAAATTAAGAATCAATCACTCAAATCGGAAGACGTTGAAGCGCATTGCTTTACTAAAGTAAATACTTTTGCATTTAATGTTGATTTTACATTCAAACTCAAAAATATTTGCTCAATTCAATGATGATACATTAGAGAATTTATTCCCCTTTGAATAGAAAATATTATATAAAATTTATCATTATTTGTTAATATCTTCTAAATTTCTGAAATTTTCCTCTATTATCACACATGCTTAAAAGTTTTACATGCATTTCTTGCAACATTTATATCTTTATCCTAAAAAGTCAGCAGCCTTAGCATTGCTCAAGGCGTGTGGGTCATAATATTTAGATAAAGATACGCACGTGATAATACATTCCTGAATTGTGATTGGCCATAATTTAATCATGTGATGTGACCAATACATGTGTATAAGTATTAAGATTATATTGATTATATTTAAGATTTTTAAACCTACGAATTTTTTTATTCTACTTTCATTTTGATTTTCTATATTTCTGTGTTTATAAAATATAAAAAAATTAAATTATAATATAAAATCAACTCTACCTTCAAAAGATTGTCAGAAAATAAACTATGTATTTTTTGTAGTGCACAAATAAAAGAAAAGTTAATATTATTCGAGCAATTATGAAAACCGGAGTGGAAGGTGGTTCTAAATACTTTTAAAAGAATTTCTGAAGTTTATAAAACAAAAACTTGACAGACTTTTAGTTATTATTTATGATAATGTTGATCGATTAATTCCTGAGATTTTACTCAAGAGTTTGGGAATGTTAAAGAGATATCAGATTCTTGGATATTTAATGATTTTCAAATATCAAAAATAGTCATCTTTTTCAATCAAAGCCTCAATTTTATTTAACGAGGTTCGTATTTGGATTCTTGCCAGATGCATCAGGAAATTTTGCTAGCCGAAAATTTTCACTACCTTCAAAAATTTGCGCAAGTTTTCTGTGCGTTTTTTTCCATTTTTTAGACTTCGCTCGTGGTTTTCGAGGCACAGTGAGATTTTCTACTAAGGTGTTTCTAAGACAGATAGGACAGCCTTGTTCTTAGCTACAAAATAGTATGTGTCTAATTTCTGTAGCATCGAGAAGCTTTAGCAATTTTCGCACGTTTTTTCACAAAATTTTTTTAAAACCATGTGATCTCTGCAAATATCAATTAAACATATATCATTTTGTAGCTAAGAACAAGATTGTTCTATTTGTTTTAAAATACCTTAGTAGAAAATCTCTCTGTGCCTCGAAAACCGTGAGAGAAGTCAAAAAACGGAAAAAAAACATACAAAAAACTTGCGCAAATTTTCGAGATGGTAAAATTGGTGCAAATTTTCACCTAATATAATTTTCTGATGTGCTTCTCCTTAAGGGGAGTGGGTTAGAGTGAAGCAGAATTCATGTATCCTGCTGAATAAAAAATATTTTAAAAAAATAGGTTTGGTTATTGAAAAAAGTTGCTTTAAAGGAAATAAACAACTTTGAAGATTATGTGTATTCATAATTCAAAAATTTTGCGGTTTATAGTGCAAAGAAATAAGAATAATATAATTCGAATTGGATTCATCCGTGACTACAAAACGTATCATTTTATTAAATAAAAATTCATAATTAAATACCTTATAATTCAATTATGAAATAATAGTTGACTAGTTGACAAAGAAAAAATTTTATAGATATGAAAAATTTTTTTGCGAAAGAAATTTTAACTTTTTTTGTGAATTCTAAAAAAAAATAGCTTAGAGAAAAAAGGATCCAAAGGATATGGGTATGGGAATATGGTAATTCAAAGAACATATACAGTATATAAACTTTCCTAGCAAAAGTATTTGTGGAATGATAAAATTTAAAAATAATTGCTAAAATTAAAATACTAATTGTGGCACAATGATCTAAATTGTACAAACTTTTTTTTATTAGTGAGGCGGCACGAAAATAGCTGGGATGATAGATGATGATAGGTGTCATTATTTGGATGAATTATCCTTGTGTGTCATCCATCATCCAGGATAACTGTTTATTCATCTTGGTACGAAAACGTTTTTTTGGATGACAGAGGATGAAGGTATGCAAAGAGAAAACTATAAAATAACTGCGGCTAGAAAGAAAGACCTCCTCTCACGAAAACTTTTAAATCATATAATTTTCTTACCTTAATAATGAATTTCCTAATAATTATATCATAACAAATAATTTCTTAACAATCTGAATATTTCATAATTATATTTTTTTTTTATATAATAATAATTTTCTAATAATTTTTGTAATAGCAAATACAAATAGTTTCGAAATAATCTTAAAATTAAAAACTATTAAAATTTTTTATTATTATTAATAATAATTTCGTGTTTCGGAATAGCAATAGAGATAAGTACGCCAACGCAGTAATATATCTCTATTAACTTATTCTTTTAATAAATTTTAAGAAATCTTTTAATAAACTGTTTTACTCTTCTTGGCAAGTTATTTTAAAAAGTCTGGTAGCATATGAAGCAGTCAGTCAAGATACTTTTACTCCACTTGCTCACCGTACCTTCAGATATTACACGTAATTGCATTGTTTTGAGATATTACACACAAAAGATAATGTGTTAGTAATACATTGAATTATCCCTAAATTTATTGAGACATTGTTCTGCGCAGACCGTGACATTAGATTTCCTAAACTAGGGCTATCACATGATTTTGTGATAAAATCGAACACCTATACATAGAGATGTTACGCTTAAAATGAAACTGACAAAAAATAATAAATTTATTTTTAGATCATTACCTATAGCACATTCGATGGTTATTAAGGATAGATACCAACTATCTTATATAAATTGTAGCTAAAAATAATATCTAAAATTTTAATTATTGACATTTTTCTCGATACCTAATAAAAATTTTGACTTCAATTAGACGTGAATTAAAATGACCAAAATTTGATAAAATTCAAAAATAATTATATCGATCGTTTATACCTGAAAAACTTGATTATTTATTATCTTAACAATTAATGTGATATTATGTCACCTTAAAGCCTAAAATATGAAGCATTATTTGTACAAATTTCAGTCTTATATATTGAGAATTGAGAGAGCAATGTATGATTAAACTAAAGAGTATAATTTTGAAATATCCAATATTCAACCGTTAATATTAAACTCAATTCTCAATTTAAAAATCTCAAATTTTCACAGTAGATACTTCATATTTTAAATTTTAACTGTAATTGGTACAATTTTTATTATTATATTAATAGATAAAGAAGTTTTTATATATGGTTCCGATTGGTAATTATTTTTTTAATTTTTTTTTTTAATTTTTTTGTTAAAAATTTCAAAACTTTTACAGCAAATGTATTCAATTTTTATCTTTAATGTTACTTAGTTTAACTTTTACTATTTTATTATTAAAAACAAAAGTTTTGTAAT
>CAJVPK010001354.1:0-11851 GCA_910592015.1 Diversispora eburnea
GGGATTTGGGATTTGGGATTTTGGCATTTGGGATTTCGGCATTTGGATTTTGAATTTGGGTGGCAGGTATAATATATGGGACAAAGGTTATGCTTTAACTGGTCCATTTTAATATAAAATTGATGTAGAACATCATGATCAAGTTCATTAAGTGTAGTCATGTTAATTTGAAGTTGAGGTTAACTGAGTTTTTGTGAATGAATATTATTGGTTCGTTGTTCATCAATAAAATTCAATGCATTTCTATAGGATGTTTGCTAACTGCTATCATTTTGACAATTTTCACCTTCACATTTTCACCTTTGACATTTTTGTTTTCTAATGACAAGATGCATTATGCATTCTTCAGTAGTTTCCTTGTCCTTTTTTCACGTTTCTTTTCACTATCTTGAGATAGTTGTGTCCTTCATTGATAGGGTATTTCATTCATTCTTCTTTTACATTTTCTTTGGATATCATGAGAAGCATTTTGATTTGCCATTTTCTTTACCACAAAAATCACAAATAAGTATCAAATAGTTTATTTATTATAATTTAATGATATTTGTATTCTTTAATAATTAATCAACTTATTTTTAAAGTCCAGGTCAAGACCAAATTGATTAAGGAAACAAATTATAACCTAACTATCTGTAACACCAACTCAAATTACTTGCTGCAAAACTTTTATTTCGTCTTTGCCAATCTGTTTTTATCACAAGTTCACAATCTAATTGGTTGGTCAACATGTTGTCACTGTTGCACAGAATATTAAACAAAAAAATAATTATTTCTGGGAACACGTTATTCACATGAATCACAGAGATAATCCAGAGGGCGATGTGCTATAATCAAACAATTAGTTGATCTAAATTAAAAAATTAAATAATTTTTTATTATAAATACATTTGCAATGAATTTTTAAATTTGAAGTAATAAAATCAAAAGAAACTTTTAAAACCATGAAAAAATATTTTATTGTTAACTTATTTAATTTTATTTAAATTTTATTTAATCTATTTAAATTTTATTTAATTTATTTAAATTATATTTAAATTTGAACATTATAATATGATACATTGATTCAATATAAAATTTGAAAGAAATGAAAATAATTGTCAATTGAATAGTATAATACATTGATTCAAAATCAAATAACTTAATTAATATAATCAAATTTTAAAGAAAGAAATAAAAATAAATTGTTGCTCCGGGTTACACCATTTCCTAGTATAATAAAATAATTATAAATATTGTTGTCAATAAAATTATACGAAAATCATTAACGTGATATCCCGTGATAACCAATCTGCTTTAAACATGAATGAAAAGGCAAAAATTGAGAGCCAGAGCTAAATACTTTGTTCAATTTCAATGAGCATAATTTTTTTTGATTATATTAGTTTATAATATTTAACAATATATTTTTACATTTATAATTTTTCATTTTTTTTTGATTAATTAGTTTATCGATACTATATAGAATGTAACTTTTCATATTACTTGGGTAACTGCGTATAGTTAAAACAGTTAAAACACTGGAGAATTAACAATAAATAGATTATCCTCTTCTCTCTTGATCCACCTTAACAACGCATGTGAAGAAGAAGTCAATGCTGATTTTGATATAAGTGGACCGAATGCTGCATATAACTCAAAACTTGAAGTTATCTTTTTGTTATAAAAATCTCTTAGCGTCTGAAAAGAAGGTAAATAATATGGACACTATGATAACTTTTTTTAAAAAAAAAAAACTTACCCATCCCAATATTGTTTCCGATGGGCCCACATAATAATGAACTTTGAGAGATCTCACCCGAGAGTGCATCCGATCATGTGTATAGCGATATAATTTGAACAATCTAAATAAAACAACTAAATTCTGTAAGAAAAGAATGAAAAACATTAAGGCAATGCAATTATGTAAGAACATACATTTGTCGTTCTTGAGGATTGCAATATGGCTCCACAAAAGTTGGTGATGTATATTGTACGTGCGTTCTTGATTTGTAAATAAAGTGACGCAGCCCGGGGACACCTACATCAGCTAAATAAAACCAATTATATGATAATTAAATATGGATATAATTACATTTACTTGTAAATAAAGCTTTTAACCAACTAACCAATTGAATAACCATCGCATCGTAACGTTTCTTCTAAATCTTGTAATATGTTGTTCATTGAAATTTGCTAAATAAAAATAAATAAAGATAGATAATCAAAAGTGACAACCCTAAAAATAAAAGAAATATAGGAATAAAAGAATAGACAATACCTCTACTATAATACTTTTGGCTTCTGATAGCTCAAAAAATTTGTCTTTGTCAGGTGAAATTAAAAGCAAACAAACATTGGTAGCGATATAGCATACATATGCATATAGGAAACCTTTATTATTGAATTTTGGAAGGCATATAGGTGTCCACGATTCTGCTGATCTAAAAGTCGAAGACCCATTGACCATATTGAAAACCAAGTGTAAATCTATAAAAATGAATAAAAATTTATATATGCCTTTGATGTTTTGAATAAAAAGAATGTCTCACCTGCGGGATGAAGACTGTGTTTTTTAGGTCTCAATAGGGTTATTAATTTTCTATTTGTTATTAACATTGCGTACAGAAGATCCTGTTAAAAAGAATGAAAAATAAATTTTAAGATTGAATTAAATTGAATTCATTGAATTCATTAGAATGGAAATTTTAAACCCGAAAAATTTTAACCTTAGATTTAACCGATTGCATTATGTTTCCTATTTTGTCACGTAAATCTTTATTCATTCGCACACATTGTATTGAACCAAGCATAAAACCTGGTTCGTCACTCATGGACGTAGCAAGATTATCCAAAAAAGGTTCAGTACCTAAAATTTATAACATTATTAAAATTTAGTAGTTTAATAAATTCAATAAAATTCATTTTATCCTATAATAATTTCTAAAAAGAATAATTTATTCAACCTCCCAATAATCTGCGCAGATCAAAATTAATTCTTTGTTCAAAGATCTTTGTCAATTGTGTAGAAGTTAATATGCTCAAAATTTGATTATATAAATAATTCAATTGATCCCTAAGCTAATTTTAAATAAATTTATTTGATTTTAAAATAAATATAGTAAATATATAAAGGTGTTTAAGTAAAATGACATCTACGTCCAAACGAAAACTTGTGATATGAAAATTTTAAATACTTGAGCCTCGGATTCGTTTGTTCGTGATACAGCAACGAGATATAAAGGTCCTTTAAGTAAGAATACAAATCTATGTTGTCCCGCATTTATACATCTTAAATGTTTAAAGAAAATATTTTTGGTATTTATATTATTTAGACAATAATATATTTAAAGAATTAATTTAAGAATTTAAAGAATTACCTTATTGTATCATCAGAATCAGCAAAAAATGAAACAATTGCCTGAATTACACCCATATAACTCGATATTCTGGATTCGTCCCCATATCTAAAATTTTATTTTTATTTATTTTTTTTCTATTTTTTTTTTTTTTTTTTTTTCTTTTTCAAAAATATAAATTCTAATCGTATTTCTATTGACCATTGATAATATTTGTGAAACTTTTACCGCGTGTAAATAGGTTTTCCAGCACTACTTAGAATAAAGAAATGTTTTCTGTGACGTGTCCAGTTAGTGGATTGGGGATCTATTTTTATACAAAGTGCTTAATCAAAAATTCTCTCAATTGCAACGATAATCAATTATATACTGCAAACATTTTCAACCTTCATTTCCGTATTTGCGGCGATAGCCTGTACATTCTTCGTTGATTGAAATCAATGAGTTATTTGGACTTCGTAGCAGGGGTTTTCCACAATTATTTTCCAATGAAATATCTGAATCTAAATATTTTTAAAATAATAGATTAGATCTAAAATTCTTATATTTAAATGTTATGAATAGTAGATTGTAGAAACCTATATATGAATCGGCTTGTTCTATTCCTTCTCCTTCACTTTCGGTTTCATTATCTGAATCGATTTCTTTCCTTTGAGCGTTACCAAAAGTAGAAAGAAACTTATTTATATGAAGTTCATTTGAATTAGATCTGTTCATGAGACCTAACAATATATCATCCACACTGCCTTCTTTTGGTCGAACTTCGCCACAAACTCCAATTTCTATTTTATTGGAAATTGCGTTGAAACTTTTTACCGAAGATCCTGCAGAAGAAGAACTATACGTTGTTGGTGAAGAAATGTCTAAAGTAAGTTGAGTTGTTGGCTTGGCTTTTAATAAACTATATTTTCGTTGAGGCTGCAATGTGGGGGACAGTGGCTCATCTGATGTAAGTGTACTATTAGAATCAGAAAGAAAATCTTCCACGATTGGGGACATAGGTGACAAATTCGGACTTCGAAGAGAAGAATACGCCATTTTGACTTTTTGAATAAACAATTTCTCGGGAAATATGGTAACATTAAAATCACGTTTTTGTCATATGGTTGGTTACATAATTCCCAAATGATATATAAACTGAAATTTGACATTTTTTTTTTTACGTGTCATGTTTCCCAGTGCTTTTGGAAATACAGGTCCTTCTGGTGGTTTTGGAACTTCACTTCCTGGAGGTGGATTTGGAGGTAATCAACCTATTCAACCTGCAGTTCCATTCGGAAACACATCAACAGCCGGATTTGGAGGTGGTTTTGGTACAGTAAATACAAATACTAATGCAGCACCCACGTTTGGGTTTTCGGTAAATCAAACAAGTACACCTTTTGGATTTGGTGGAAATTTTAGCCAACCTCAAACAAGTGCACCTTTTGGATTCGGTGGAAATTTTAGTCAACCTTCCGTCTCAAATGTAGGAAATTTTGGTTTTGGTCGCGGAGCACAACAAACTCAACCTTCTGGCTTTGGACTTTTTCAACCAACCACGTCAAAACCTTCGGGATTTGGCTTTGGTGGTGGTGTACAACCCGTTCAGCCTAATATCTTTGGGGCACAAACTACAACTACGAATCCTTTTGGCTCGACACAATCAGTGCCAAATGCACCTGTTTTTGGTTTGGATATATTTCGTAGTTTTTCTTTTGGGAGAATATTCAATTATTTATTATTCATTAATTATTAAAAAATATATATAAAAATATTATAAATGTCGATAGCGCAAAGATCTTTTGGATTTACAAGTTCGCAACCACAAACACAAACACAAATCGGAACGATTTCACAAACTGGAACGATTTCACAACAACAATCATCAAGTAATTAATATTATTTTTTTTTTTATTAAATTATTCGAAAATACAGTAATATTTATAAGTTGGAATTATTTTTAAAATTTAAGCTCCACAACAAATGACAACTTATGAAGAGTTATCACGACTAATAAATGCCTGGAACACTGAGAGCCCAGAATGTCAATTTCAGGTGAGAAATAAGTAAAATAAGTGAAATAAGTGAAATAGGTTCGTTGCGATTTGACAAAATTGACAAGATGATATCTAATCTAATCTAAATTGCTTTCTTTTTTATATCGAAAAGAGTTACTTTTATAATATGGTTCATCCGGATGTAGTGCAATTGTATACTCCACCACCCAATATGCCACAGAGTCTTTGGAATGAGGCACAATTAAATAATCCAGATAGGACGATGTACGTCGATATATGCTTCAAAGATTAATATTGATATGATATTGTTGGATTTTTTAAAAAAAAAAAACTTTTCTATAAATAGTTTAGTTCCTGCCCGGGTGGCTGGATTCGATGATATTAAAAAAAGGCTTGAAATGCAAGAAGTAATCACAGCCAAAGCTATTGCAAAATTTAAGGTTTTAGTATTTAATTTAATAGTTTAATTATCTTTTACCGGAAATATAAATCCATTTCACAAGTAACAAGTAAAATTGGGAATTCCTTTTATAGGAATACAGTGAACAACTTGAAGAGATGGAACGTAAACATAATTTGGAAACTTTAGTGAGAATAGAAGATCGCAAAAGAAAACATATTGAGTTGACGCAACGAGTTATAAAGGTTAGAAGATTGAGAGCAATATAAATTATGTAAATTTATATTTAAATAAAATTTATCGCATTGAAATAGTTAATGAGACAGATCCAAGTGTTAAGACTCAAAGGAACATTAATACGTTCAGATGAAGAAGATTTAAAAGGACGATTAGAAGAAATTAAACAACACTTAGAAAGACCAAATCTTAAACTTGCAATGCTTAAAACGCAATACGGAGTAACCAAAACACAGTGGAGTTCCAGAGAGTCGTTAATTACTCACAAATTCAATGCAGTAGACGGGAATCAATTAGAGAATATTATAAAAGTAAGCGGAAGAATAAAATTTATTAAAACAATTTTCTTTATAACATCATAATAACATGATATTTACGTCATATTCAGGTACTTGATGTTGAACAAACTGGAATAGTTCACGATATTGAGACATTGAAAAAAGATTCTAAAGACATTGATATAATTATTCGTAGTTTCAAGGATACAAAATAAATTACAATGTAAAACAAATACTTATGGATATGAAAATGTGTATAATGATTGATTTTTATTTCACAATTATTTCTTTAATGTTTGTTGAATTTTCAATAATAAAATGAAGAATAATCATATATAAATGAAATGAATTTTTTTTTTTCGAGTTTTGACTTGAATTTTCCACGGTAAAATTGTAACTTGTATAATATAATTTGCAAAAAAGAAGAGAAATAATGATTCCGTTGAAAATATCAAACATAATATTCATTTTGATATAGATAATATTCGATATTACTAATCCATATTATAAAAAGCGAGTACACTATACAAAAAAAGTTATCTTAAAATGTCTAGGAAAGAAGCAGAAATTTTCATACGTTCAAAATATCTTATAATATATTTTATATATTTTATTATTATATCTAAATCTAATTTCAAATAATGATATACTAAAAAAATCCTAATCCAGGAGTTGGAATTGTATTGTTAGTAGTTTCGTTCTCGCGATTTGGAACGCCAATACCTCGACAAATAGGACATTTATTTGATCCTTCAGTAAGCCACTATACAAATAAATAAATTAATGTGAAAATGTTTAGAAAATCTATATATTATTTATTTAAATATTGGTTTCCCTACTGAAAAACTGACCTTATCAATACATTCCCGATGGAAGCCATGCTGACAATTAAGTACTCTTAATTCATCATTGGCGACATAATCACATAAACATACCTGACATTTCTCGGAATTACCTAAAAGAACATATTCATTCACTCCTCGAATATTCTCATTGTATAGAACAACTGGTAAATTTTCATCAATTTCACGTTGTGTCGTAGTAGGTGGTCTTGCTGGTCCAATAAGTGATGACAGTAATAACATATCTTCATATGTAGGATTATCAGAAAATAATGATGGTGTGGTAAGAAGTGGATGAGTGGATGGATATGTGCCACCTAAAACATATATGATCCATGAACGAGGCGGTGGTGTTTGAGTACCAGTAGTCGTTGTCGTCCTTGCTGATGTGTGATTTGATGACGTTGATGTCGCTGAACGTGCCCGGGAAAATCGGCTGTCTGGTATATTTCGATTTTCCATATTTGGAACATTATTTTCGTTTTGTTGTGAGCCATTAGCATTACTTCCATTAAGGTCATCGCGTGGTGAGACGCTTCTAATTCCAATAATGATAACCGGAACCATTTGCGGTCCATTATTAGAATTATTACCATTATTAATATTATTAACATTATTAACATTATTAACATTATTAACATTAGTTGTATTTGTTTCATCTTCCCTTGTGAAAGGTGTAGATGTAGATGTAGTTGTGCTTGTTTCGTTTGTAGAATTTTGTGATGTAGATGAAGTACGAGATCCTCCAAAACGAAACAAACGAAAAAATGACATTGGTTGTGAAGACTGCGTATTAGACGCATTACCTTCAGTAGATGTAGGCGTTGTAGGTGATATAGGCGTTGTAGGCGATATAGGCGTTGTTGTAGACGATGTTGACTGTTCGTCAGGTGATATTGACCCATTTGATGTCGTTTGATTTGCAGGTCTGTTTGAAGCTTCTCGACGTCTCCTTTGAAGTGCAGCCAAGAAACTTTCAAAACTCCCATCATGTCCTTCATTTGCAGCGCGTTCTGCTTCAATTACTGCATTTTCCTGACTCGCAACAAGGGAAGCTGCTGTTGCTGCTGCTGCTATAGATAATAAACGACCCAAAACTTGATTTTCTGTATCATTTTCTTCATTATTTGTATTGGTATTATTATTATTGTTATTTTCAGACTCTGATCCAATATTAAATAATCTTCGTGCAGAAATGCGAGTTACCCTTCGTCTCAAACGTTGAGTTGACGCTGTTGCATGATCTGTTTGAGTACCAGCAGTTGATGAATTCATGCTTATATCAGCAGAGACATTACCTGATGATGTGTCAGATGAATGTGAATGTATAGATGTTCCTCTATTGGAACTAGATCTACGTGGTCGATCAAAAACACGGATATTTGACCCATTTGACCTTGTTATCTCCTCATCCAAATTACCATTTACAATTGTATCAATAGTAGTGGACCGGTCTGTGGTCTGGAAATAACGATTATTATCATCAGTAATAATTGATTCTGTTCTATCCGTCATATCTTCGTCGTTCCCATTATAACTAGAAGATCTCGTTCGACTCCTTCGTAATATATTCGGCGAAATTGCGTCAGTTTGTCTAGGTGTCAAAGATACATCTTCCCCTGAATTTTGATGAAGTCGTTGAAGACGGGTAAGCGGTCTACTCAAAGGAATCTGGGTTTGGTTAATAGTGGTCGCAGATGGAAAAAAAGGATGTAAACTGGAAAGCTGTCGCCTGCGCCTTGCTGGTGTCATGCGCAGAACTCTGGGAGAGCCGTTCTGAGGGACATGTTCAAATGCTGTTTGTGAAAGTTGAGCATGATCTTGAGAGAGAACTCTGTTAGCTTGAGAGTGAGGTAAAGAATAAGAAGTGGAACCATTCTGATTACTATGGTTATATTCTGAATCGTCGACATCTTCAACATTTGTTTCAGAATCATCAACCATTATAACATCTCCATCTTGATCTTGATTATTTGCAGAAGAGGAAAGACTCTGACCCATGTTTTTTAACAACTGATTTTTGAAGTGAAAATATTGTTAACCGCCTCATTATGTCTCCATTGGGATACCACATTATCCAATAATAATCATTTTTGGATGTTATCCAATCACAACAAATTAAATCTAATAAATCTAATGAAAAAATAATATATACATTTTTTTATTCTTTTCATAATTTATAATTTATAAAAAAAAATAAATTTTTAAAAATTTATAAAATGATTATGATAAAATGCTGAAATATTATTAATTTTTACAAACCAAAATCAAGAGAATATAAAGAATTTAAAGAATACTATGTTTAAATAATGATTAATGCTATCAATATAAAATCAGAAATCTTTTATATTTTTTTATATTAAAGAATTTAAAGTTTATCTAATAAAATGACATATAAAATGTAGAAACTTTCACTGGAGTAAAAATTGTACCTTAAAGGGAATACATAAAATATATAAGTTACTTGAATATTTCAATTGTAGATTTCTAAGCCGACCTTAAAACATTAACTTGGCTAAATCGGCTTAGCCGGCTTAGTCGACCAAATCTAAAAATTTTCCTAATATAGATATAAAACTTTATGAGCAAAGGATTAAATCACACGTTTAGGTCTTCTCTTATTCAAAAGACATGTGCTTGAACAAAAATTACTTTTTTAAAACGTAAATAACGCAAAATTTTATTATAAAAACCTGTTTTGAGTCATTAATTAAAGTTGTTAAAAATCAAATTTTACATATATTTACAAAATTTAAATATATATTTATAAGTTGATTAAGGGTACGTGACGTTGTAAACACTATTTATGTTTTTTTGAAATATTTTGTTTTTGAGAGATTTACTCAGAATCTATTCTATATATGGAAGTAAAATAATTACCTAGTTAAGTGTATCTTTAATCAAGGATTTTATTGGGTAATCAAAAAATTTTGAATTTTAAGTAAAATAATTTTGTCTTGTATAAAAAACTATTTTGATTTTTTTCTTGATTTTTTCAATAAATATTAAACAAGTTTATCCTGAAATTGTAATTTTGAACCAAAATAATTTTGTGTGCAAATATAGTAAACACTAATTTTGAAAGTTCTTAGCACTGGTTAAATACAGAAGAATCATTGGCACAAATTGAAATTCTTAATCATAAATCAATTAAAAATTAATATAAATTAATCATAAAATCAACTGTTTTATTTATTCCTTTTCAGTTTACCTATTCTTTTATATTTGATTTGTATACACTATTCAAATACAAAAGGATCACTGTATCAAATGGTAATTCATATATTATAAATTAGTTAAAATTGGAATTCCTATATCATAGACTAACTAAGATTAACTATCTTATTTTATCTTATATTATAAATTAGCTAAAATTAAAATTCCTATTTGCATTATCTATTCTTTTGTATTTGTCTATAGTAAACATGACAACTTTGTGTATATTATTATTTGTTTAAACATTTGATTAATTACAAATTAAAATTAATAAAATTTAGATCTAGGTTATAAAATAAGAAAATTTAACTTGAACTTTCAAGATCTAAACTATATTTATATGTAAAATAAATTATCATAATAAGTTGAAATATTCTGAAAACAAAAGTCAAAATAGTTTTTTATAGAAGATAATTTAATTTACTTAAAACTTAAAATTTTTAACCATTGTCACCAGTGGTTTCTGATTTTCTTAAAGTTAAACTAGTAAAGTAACTTAATGGTTTTTTTAAGGAGTTTATAGCTCTTTTCCAAAGGTAAGACTGTTGTTCAATTGTTTTAGAAAGTACCACTGATTCAATTATTTTAGAAAAGGAATCAGACCTTTCATCCAATTTATTTTAATATCTTTCAAGTTCATCATTACTTTTAATATTAATATCTATTTATTTATTATTTTTCAGTTTTATTATATTTGAATATTACTTCCATTTATTCAGGCTAAGTATTATTCCAATTCTAGGATTTGTAATAATAATTTGTATTAATTTCATTAACTCAAGAATAATAATATTATACAATTATACAATCAAGTATTTAATTCTATAATTTCCATTATTCTTTTATTAATTATTATATCTTATATTTAATAATTATTTTTATAACTTTTATTTTATATTTCCAATATTTATTATTTTATTAATCCAATTGCAGAATAATTTTTACAAGTGTTTATTTTAAGTTATAAATTATAAAATTAAATTTATTAATTGCAAATAAGTTACAAATTATTAAAATTTAAAATTAAAAAATTGTAAACTAGAAAGGAGCAAAGTAAATTCAATCTCTTTTTATACTTAAATCTAATGATCTTCATTACTGTGTCACTATCATGCCTTACTGTATACTACTTTTATTGATTACTATTTCTTCATATTATTTACTAAATATATTTAATACTAATTGATAATAGATATTAATTATACATGCCACCCAAATTCCAAAATAATTTGAGATTTGGGTAATAGAATAGGTTCAAATTATTTGAACTTCAAAGGTCAAAAAAACCCAAAGCCCAAATTATTTTTGGCAGCCCAAATTATTTTTGGTAGCTCAAATTATTTTTGGCAGCTCAAATTATTTTTGGTAGCTCAAATTATTTTTGGTAGCTCAAATTATTTTTGTCAGTTCAAATTATTTTTGACAGTTCAAATTATTTTTGACAGTTCAAATTATTTTTGGCAGTGGAAAAAAATATTTGAAACCAATTACTTATTTAAAATTTGTGACACAATAGATCTGATAATTATTTTTTATTAAATTT
>CAJVPK010001355.1:0-11843 GCA_910592015.1 Diversispora eburnea
AACTCCATGAACCTAAAAAAAAAAGATTATCAGCTTTAGGTGTAATAATTATTAAATATTTTAATTAGTCATGAACCTAGTGAAAATAAAGAAAAGGAACTAATCCCACAAAACAATTTGATTCAAAAGAAAATATTCAAAACGAAAATAATAAAAATAATAATAATAACAAAAGATTATTTATTTGATGGGTTGTACAACTAAAATTTAACTTGATATTTATAAATTAAGAAAGGGTCTAGACAAAATGACCTAAACCCCGGGGTCTAGAATAAATGACCTAAACCCTGGGGTCTAGTTTAAGTTTTCTCTTAGTTGAAAAATGACATATTGTAATTATTGCGTCACATGCTGCGCCTTGTGACATACATGTCATGTTTACGTTTTACACCACTTTGGCGTGGTATTGACTATTTGCATATAATGCAAATCAATAAAATTTATATCTCGATCTAAATGTTTTCTATATACATATTCTTTCTATATTTCTTGAAGAAAAATATCAAGAAAAAAAAATTTAATGGATGTTAATTTCTTATTAATTGAATTACGTTAACGTAACGTCCACGTAATGAGTTACTTCTTGCGTCAATACAATACGTCATTGGATACGTCACAAACGTCTATGACTTGACTTAACGCGTATGGTTGTAGGTTTACAACAAATTATATAATCAAAATCACAATGCGTAATGAATTATTGAAATATGTGGGGTCCAATGAAATTGAAGAACAAGATTTCTACAATACAAGGTTGATAAGTAGGTATGCAAACAGAGGCAGCACTTTATAGTAATAATGCTCAAAGTCTATGATAAAATAATAATATTATTTAATAATAATATTATTATTATAATAAAACGTCCGAAACTTCCTATATTAAATTTTAATAGCTAATTCACGTTTATAAAATCAATTGATTCAATTATTAGACCGTATGATAGATATGATAGATCCAAAAAGGGGAATTTTATCTTCTACTTTGGTCAAAATGTAATAGATTTTGTACCACTAAGTGCCGGATCAGCAATTAATTTATTAAATAAAAGGAAAGAATGTATTCATTATCTAATTTAATTATTTTTAGAGAATAAAAACAATAAAGCTTCACCAACTGTTTCTAAATCTTCTAATAATTCGCCATGTGATCTTTCAGAGAAAATAGTTTTATGTGGTATTCCTTCAGGTAATTTAGTACTTTCTATTGGAACGGCTCCATCACCATTAACCACAATTGGATTTTCATACAGAATTTTTGTTTTATCATCATCTCTTTGAACCATGTATCCACCATTAGTTGGAAGTTTACCACTTGCCAAAGTGACCAATGGTGGATAGTCAAAATCTTTACGAAATTTTAAAGTTTCATGAAATTCTTTGGTATTTTCCAAAGTACGATTTAAATATTCAATCCTTTTTTCTTTACTTCCCAATTCTAAATATCTTAAATTATCCTCATGAATTATATTTACCCAATCATTTTTTAACCATTCTTTAATATCGAAATAATCGACGTATACATCTTCATTTGTATCAATATCTCTAAAAGCAATCCTATTCCAAGGTAAAAATCCCAATACTGGTCTAAATGTTATAAATGCAGCATCGTCTTGTATTTTTTTATTAAATAATGTATCGCTACCAAATCTAAGATCTCTAAGTATTCCTGGTGCTCCGTGAAAAGGGGTACCGGCGAATATCGCTCCGGCAATCAAATGAGGTGCTTGATGTAAAGTTGATAATGTTATTAATCCTCCATTAGAATGAGCTATTATATAAATCGGATTATTATTATTGTTGTTATATATTTCGGTAAGAAATTCTATAAATTTTTCCACACTCGCTTCATTACTTCGTCTCCAATCATAAGAAAATTTATGAAATCTAAGAGGGGATTTTGAATTTGTTTTCTCTTCATCAAATGATTTTTGTAAATCTTGATTCCATTTTATTTCTAAATCTTCTAAATGTTTTATTAATGTATCATAAAATTTCATCCATAAAACTCTCGCGAATATACCATCAGGTACTAAACAATGTTCTTCATTCTTTTCAATTTCCAAAGGTAAATCTATATTTTCTTTACTATAAGGTAAAAATGGGGTGTGTAATTCTAACCATCCGGCATTTTTGGTGACCGTATTAAATAATCTTGAACCTTTGAATCCAGGTATAATTACAATATCCGAATGTAAATTTTCAAATCCCGGAACGATTTTTGGGGCGAAATAATTTTTCATTTGGTTTTCTAAAAAATTCTATTGAATTTATTGAGTTAAAAAAAAAAAAGTGTGTATTTATAATACCTTTTAAAAAGGTAGCTTAATACAATGAATGCATTACAAAATTGATACGTAAATTATTTATCGTGTTTTTGTTTAACCTATGCTATTTTTGTCAAAAACATTCTTAAATTTTTACAAAATTTGAATAATGTTAACGTATTTTAATTGGGAGGGACTGAACCCCAATTCTTTTCATTAAGTTCTATATTCCAAAAATACTTACAGACAAAATAACAGAACTACGTAAGGATAAAAGATTAGCTATTAAAATTATAACGGAAACAATAGATAATTTGAAAAGCCATCTAAAACATGTACGGACAGACGGATGTAGTAAAGTAATAGAATGGGAATTAAACAATGGCATAACGAATAAAATTAAGAGAAACAAGATAAAAAGGGATAATAGAAAGTTAAATTTTTTTCATAAATTTCTTTCGGGACGGTAAAATTTCAGAATATGTTATGCATTTTAGTCATAATAAATTTATCGTTACGGTAACAGTATACATTATGAAAGTTTGCAGATCGTGCCAGACCTGGACTTACAATGAACTTTCTTTTTTTAAAAAATATAGATTATCTAGTGATTATTTTTATTGATTATTAATTTTGCTTTAATTTTGACTATTTTGACTGTACAATTTATTTAACTCTTTTTTCTGTAGGTCATTAAATAGCGAATATTAATAGAAACTTGAAAGAATAGTAGACTATTCTAAAAATCCGGTTGCAAATTAATTAATTGGTAAGAAGTCTAGAAAGAAATTCAAGGGAATATTGAAAACAAAACATATATAAAGTATATATATAATTTTTTCAATAATTTAAAAACAATGTATTAAAGGAGAAAGCAATCAAAATGTTAACTCTTCTTTTAAGAAACCACAAAAAGACAGATTGGTGTATGACTGAATATATGTTAAAATAAATTAAATAATAAAATTATTCAATGCATTCAATGGATCAAAGCTGCTATATCCTCATAACTTGCAAATGTCGGTAGATGTTTTAATTTGACTTTCTTACGAATTCGTTTATCTTAAAAAAAAATTTTTTTATTTAAAGTTAATCCTGATTTGAACAATTTGAATAAAATAAAAATAATGAATAAAGAGAATGAAAAATTCTGCTCACCATCTTCTGAACTGCTAACAATATCTTTGTCATCTTCCATAAAATCGAAACCATCATCATCTCCCGTAGTTATTCCTTCATCTTCCTCCTCCTCCTCATCTACTTCATCATCTTCACATTCCTCCTCCTCATCTATTTCGTCACCTTCCTCGTATATTTCTTCTTCATCATCTGAAGAGAAATCTAAATTCTCTAAATCCTCTTCACTATCCTCATCATCAAGGTCAGAATCTAATTTAATTGGTAACGTTGCTTTCATAGCTTTCCATATCTCCTTTTCTTCATCTTCTTCATTCTCTTGATCAATAAAATTATCTATATCATCGGTTGTTTTCTTCTTCTTTTCTTTCTTTTCTTTCTTTTCTTTCTTTTCTTTCTTTTCACTGGATTGTTTTTGTGTGAAATATTTATGAAAGAATATCTAAAAAATTTTCAATATTCATTATTTAAATATAATATTCAATTGGTTATATAAAAAATTTGATAATTTCATGATATACATATAATCCATTCATTATATACATTTATTGTTATTATTATTATTATTATTATTATTATTAAAACAAACCTGATCCACCGGTATGTCTTCTAATTTCTTTTCCCAAAATTCTTTAGAATTAACATTTATTTCATCAGGAGAAATTCCGGTACTCCTTTTCATGATTACCATTCCAGGTTCGGTGGCTATGGTTGGTTGAAGTAAAACGTTACCACCACCTTTAATACGATCTCTCTTTTTCGGATTACGATATACAAATCTATCAAGAAAATGTGATAATGTATGATTATGAAGTTCTGGTTGAATCTCGATTGATTTATTCTCAAGTATTTGTTTGGCATATAAAGAAATCGTTGGATGAAAATGATTAGCGAAAAGGGACTATCGAAAAAAAAAAATTTGTTTTTTATTATGTAAATTCAATCCAATTTAATTTATCAATATTTTTGTAAAATTAAAATTATTACTTACTAATTCCCATAAACTAGATCGATCCGCATCACTATATTGTGGATCTCTTTTACGACCATCATATTTTCGCGAATTTTCTTCCGAAGAATTATTATCATGGTCTTCAGATTTTGTGATAAAATAATAAAGTGATGGATGTTTTTGTACAATCTAAAAAAAAAAAGAGAGAGAATTAAAAATTTGGTGATTGCTAAATTTTTTTTATATGCAAGAAAGAAAGAAAGAATTAAAGTTCTTTTATTATAACGTACCACTGAAATTAAATAAAGTGCACCACATATAAAAGGTGGAAAATGATGTCCACAAATTTGTATTAATCTTTTAATAAAAGCTTCTTTTCGTACGATTAATGAATCATTCTTTAAAGATTTAAACAAAAGATTCAAATACATCGCATGCTTAGATGATGTGACAAGTCGAGGATCAAGTAATGATTGATAAAGGGCTCTATAAAACCGTTCAGATAATGACTTGATAAATGATAAAGAGAGTTTTTAATATAAATTAGGTGAAGATAAAATATAATAATTAATAATAAAATTATATACTTCTTTATTGAAAGACGCTTGGTAGATCAACATAAGTGCTTGTATACTAATATTAAATGTTCCAATGTAAGTAATCCGATATAAAATATTCAAGTGAGCCTCATACCTAAAGTTAATTGATCAAATTAATATAAAAATTAGATTTCTCACAATAGAGAACATGAAAGATAATATAAAAGAGAGAATATAATAGAAAATTTTCTTCTTACACACTATGATCCACTTGGGCGAACTTATAAGCTCTGTTAACACCTGTCAAAAGAGCCGCGACAAGTTTAGAATTCACAGCATCGTCAATTTCAATTTTATTATTAACCTTTTTTTTTGACTTTGTCTTTATCCTTGTTCTGGATTTAGTTATCTTTAATCTGGATTTAGTAAAATCTTTCTTATTATTCTTATTCTTTTTTATCTCTTTGTCCTTTGATTCCAATAATTTTGTAAAAAGGACGAAATAAATATCAATTAATTTGTTAGCTACTTTTACATCTTGTTTTGATAAAATTATTTGATTTAATGTAATAACTCCGTAATATTGTGAACGTTCATTTGCGTTTGGAAGTAAAATCAATTGTTCAATTTCTCGTACTATGTGAAATTTCATAAGTGGATGAACCGTAAATATTTGATTAATTAAATAAGAAGCTTTGGACGCAACTTTACGTTCTTTATCACCCTAAGAAATAATAGTGAATATAAATAAATAATATTATAATAAATCAGAAATTTTATAAATAAATGTTATGCACACCAACTTATTAACCAATAATTTTAGCAAATTCTGTTCTTGTTCTGGTTTCTCTTTGAATAACGTGAAAATAATCATTATCGTCTTTTGTCTTACGTGCAATAATACATCATGTGAAAGCATCTGTCAAAAAAATTGCGAAAATTGCAAAAAATTAAAAAAATAAAAATTAAAAATCAAAATATTTCATATATTCATATATCTCTTCTTTTTTTTTCACTTACTTCAATCACACGAATAAAGTCATAATAATAATTTTTAATGAAATCTTCGAATGCCCAAACTATCAAATGTTCATTTGTTACTTTTGGATCATTTAATGGTTGATCACGAAAATATCTATAATCATTTAACAATATTAATAATTAATTTAATCTTTTATTTATGAAGTATTGTGATTTGAAAAATAATAAACTTACTTTAATTTTCGATTGGGCAATACAGAATCAAGCATTAAATTCATTATATTTTCTATTGCTTGAATGGATATATTTCTACTTTTCTTTTTAGCAGTACTAATCAATGTTTCTAAAGCTTGAACGGCATGAAGTGGTGATTCATCCACCAACACAGATAAAGTTGAAAGCTTATCCTTCATAGTGCCAGATTTAAGCATGGTTGCATAAAAATTACGATCTGAAGCACTATGTGTGGAAGAATTTGTTGCATACTTATCATTTTCTGTTTTTAATAGTTCCTTGGCAAGTTCAAATTTTATTGAAATTTGATCATCAGAAAGTTTTTTTGAGTGTGAATTATTTGAATTATTTGAAAGAGGTGGAAGTTCAATAGCATGCCAATGACGCGTCGGTTTTATATACTTCGTGACAATAATAAAGAATGTTATTTTTCGTCATTATTTTGAAAAAAAAGGTGCAGTAATATAAAAAACAAACCTGTTTTGATTTACCATTCAATTTATTCTTTTCTTTTCTTTCTTTTGCCATGTCTTTCAAAAGTCTTTTGACCTGAAAAAATACGTTGATAATCTTTATTTGCCACTGATAAAATCACATGATCTCAACTGAACAAAAAAAATTACATGGGTGTGTCAAATTGGCATATGGTCAATTATCATAACTTAAAAAAATAAAAGTTGACAAAATCTTTGTTTTTTCTACTATGAGAGGACAGAATGGCCCATACAAGTTCAAAAAATATTGGTTTAGTAAGAATTTGCTTCTAGACTTTATTGATAAATTTGAAAATATTGTATATCTCAAAAAATTGAAATATAAAACAAATTGAAAGGTGAAAAAAAATTACAATATAATAATATAATAGGTGAAACCCCAAGCATTAGCAATAAGTAAAGATAATTAACATTAATAAGAAAATAAAAATTGTATTATTAATTCCAGACAGATTAACCAAATTTTATTAAGTTTTGTTGAAAATATACAAAATTTTTAAATTACAAGAAACAATAATATTTTTATTAATGATAAACTCTACTTTAAACAAATCATCTAGCAGTAAATTTCAAATTAAAAATTTACATTTACTATATATTAGGAAACTTTAAGATATAAATATTCTGCAAACTTATACAAACTTATAAGATAATATAAATATTACAGAATATTAAACCTTGTAAAGTTTTTTGCTTTAATTATTTTTTTTTTTTTAATCTTTTTTTATTATTTTACTTTTTGAATTGATTCAATATTACAAATGATCAAGACATCTTTATTATTTGAAGAAGATAGAAGATATGGATTATTTGATGTTGAAGATAAAATCATATTTACCTATATGAAAATTATTTAAGCACAATAATCTGATTGGCTGAAGATCAACTTTTGTAAATAAAAAAATTTTTTTTTTTTGAAAATCCGAAATCTGACTCAGGACTATAGACAAAATGTAGAAAAAAAAAACCAAAAAAAAAAAAAAATAAACTCAGAAATAAAAATATTTGGTTTTAATGGTCGCAATACATCTCTTACGACGTTTAATACCGACTTGAATGACCTCATAGCAAAAAACTCCCTTGAACCCATGACCAAATGAATTGTTCAATTTGCCAATAAAATTGATTTTTGATTCACATAATTGAAATAGGTCCGACCCTTTTAAACATTTTATTTGACAACTACTGAGGCTGTTATATCCCAATTTTTTCACATATACCCAGAGTTTTCCTTTTTCCTGATCTTTTGGTGGTCACTTAACTTTTTATTAACTTTTTCTCTCATAAAAAACATTCTCTAAAATTTTCAAGTCAATTTTTTTTTGCTTGTAAAACTCTTTTTCACTTTTAAAAACATTTTTTTAACCACCCGAAAAATTACCATTTTTTGAAATAAGATAGTCATGGCCCGTACTAAGGTTTGTGACATACTTTACTTATTTGAAAAACTTTAAACTTTCGCTTTATTATTAAATACTATTCGCTTTACACATCTCATTTTTTTTCAAATTTTTTATTTATTTATTTATTTTAGCAAACCGCACGTAAAAGTACCGGAGGAAAAGCACCAAGAAAACAACTTGCTACCAAAGCAGCCCGCAAGTCTGCACCAGCTACTGGAGGTGTCAAAAAACCTCACCGTTATAGACCTGGTACCGTCGCTTTGCGTGAAATCCGCCGTTATCAAAAAAGTACCGAACTTTTGATCCGCAAGTTACCTTTCCAACGTCTCGTACGTGAAATCGCACAAGACTTCAAGACAGACTTACGTTTCCAGTCAAGTGCTATTGGTGCTTTACAAGAAGTATGTTTATTATACATATATTCCGTTTAAAGAAAGCCCCCTTTCTTTTACCTTTATTTTTACTTTATTTGCTGCGCAAATTTAATTAATAATAAATTTTATCGAATAGGCTGCTGAAGCATATCTTGTCTCTTTGTTTGAGGACACAAACTTGGCTGCTATTCATGGTAAGTTTTACATTGCATTCAAAATTAGACAATACGTAACGATCTTTGATGATCATCAAATAATTTTTCCCCTTTCTCATGCTTTCTTTATTGTATTACATCATATAAATTTGTAAAACATTCTATCCATTTAATCTAGCTAAACGAGTGACTATTCAACCAAAGGATATTCAACTTGCTCGTCGTCTTCGTGGCGAACGTTCTTAAATTCAAAATGTTTTATTCTTTCGCATAACAAATAACAAATGGCAAACACCCGTCATTTAATTACTTTCTTTATATCGTGCGCATGAACTTTTTAACTTGATAACTTTTTTTTCATTCATTTATTTTTATTATCAATTAAAATTTATATTTGCTTATAAAACTTAATAGTCGTCTCTCTGAACATAGATTGTTTCAGTGTACAACTATAACTATCATGTGTTTGTTTACTTGAAAAATTATAGTTTTGTTAGTTTCTATAATTATTAAATACAACCCATCTGATTCTGGTGTTGTTATTCTTTCATTCATTTCATTTTAATGCATAAATGTTCTTTTTTCGTTGTTCATTTACATTTCATGCATAAATGTTTAATACTTAAAATCATTTTTTCTAACCATAAACAATTCACTTTGATAAACACTTTTCCTAAAACGTCATTTTTTGTGCGATAATTTTAATTGTACACCGTAAACTTGCAGCAGGCGTCAAATCCCAGATTAAAGAAAAATTCTTTTATAGTATATGTCATGCGTGGCAATTAATTTGTGACCCTTTTGCTCCAATAAATTGTATAACATTTGATCCAAACAAACAAAAAATTCCGCTCTTGTTTACTATTCCCATACTCAAAATTTACAAGAAAATTTACTTTTAAGGATCGCCTTGATGACTTTTTTATAAAGCGAAAGTGATACAACGAGATCTATTTTTAACTTAACAACGGATAACACTCTAAACGGAGACTTTAAAAGTGTGAAATTATTCCCTTTATAATTTTAAAGTTATAATAAAGCATTTTGCTTTGCATTAATAAGATTTATTTTAATTATTTTCTCACTGATTACTTATTGATTTTATATGCATTATAATAAATACAATAAATACTAAATAGTATATATTTTATATTATTATTTTGTCTAATTTGAGTAAAGAATGTTTTAATTGATTTATTTTCTTAGCATTAAATATAAATCAATATAAATTAATATTTGATAATTCTAAATCAAAGTATTATTTTTCTTTACAATATTAAATAATAGCTTTTACAATTCAATATAAATTTGAATTTCTAGTTTTGATTTTAATTATAACTTAAAACTGAATAATAACTATTCAATCTATAATTGAAATTGTAAAATAATTACTGTTGAATTAAATTTTAATAGTTATATAATTTGATTTGTTTTTATTTATTTTATTAATAATTATTTTGAAAATTTTTAAAATTGTGCAATTAAAATAAATCCATCTTAAAAACAAAGAAAAATTATATTATCCCTTAAATGATTTTGTAAACAAATAGCAAAGGAAAAGTTTAGATTTTGATTATTGGATTACACAAATATTTATATTAGTTTTACAATAGGATTTAATTGAAAAATTGTCACACATATGACTAGTTACAAAAATGACTAATTAATAAATGATGAAATTTTATAATTATATTCTTTGAAGTTATTTCAACATAGGGAAAGTCTAGATTTTGATCTATACATTACACAATTATTTATATGCGTTTTACAATTAAGATCAATTAAATAATAATTGTTCATATGATAAATCACAAAATAACTAAATGAATAACAGTGAAACTTTGCAAATATATTCTTTGAAACTTGTTCGTTATGTTTACTAGCCTGATCTAATTTGATCCAATTTATCAAAAAGTTTGCTTAGAAACACTTTTTATAACAATAGATTATATTGTCTATATAGAAAACTATTCCTGTTATAAGTAAAGTTTAATTTTTAATATTTTTAATATTTTAAAGTATAGAATAAAATGAAACTATATATTTTTTAACTCTCTATTATTATTTATTATTATTATTATTACTATTTATTATTTATTATTATTTATTATTATTAATATTATAATATTTGATATAGGTATAGCAAAAATATCCTTACTATAACAAATTTACCTTTATTAAGGTCAAGTGCTTATATTATCATACATTAATATAGTTAAGTGACTTTAAAAATTTTTGACTTTCATTTATTTTGATTTCTTCTATTATTTCATTTTTTTCTACTAAAATATTCTCTCTTTCTTCTCTTTCTTCAGAAGTTAGAATATTTGATCCCTTTTCCAATCTTTTTGTAAATTCTTCTTTTATAATATTCTTCATAATAACAATAACCATATTTAAGTATGAAATAACATTCATAGTGATATTCATGTCTACAAGTTAATACTTCGCCATTATCAAGTTTTTTGTGACAGTGATCACAAGTATTTGATGATGGGAGTACGCTAGTACTAAATCCAGTAGAGAAACACTTTGAATCAACAGTTATACCTAATGTAATTAATTTACATTTTATTTTTTTTTTGTTTTGTATAATTTATTTTTTCAAGAATTTTTAAAGATTTTTTGAAAATATTCTAACAAAAATAGAGATGTTTTTTCTGTAAGAAGGTTTAAAGATGATAGTTTATAAGAATATGTTTTTGTTCTTTTAAAAATGTTTTTAATTTCATACTGGTTTCGTTTATTTAATAAAATATAAAAATTAAATATTTGTTATATTATAATTGATAATTATAAATAATTTTATAATAATATCTATTACAAAGGCTATTACAAAAGCTTGTTTTATAATGTTATCTATATTATTATTTGTATTTATATATGCTTGTATCTTACTGTGATAATTTTCAATATAATAATCATTGAAATTTACTAAAAATAATTTTACAACTTCTATAAATAAGTGATTTATATCCTCCCAATAAAAAATATCTAAAAGAAATGCTAGAGGTACTTTATTATAATTATATCTTTTCTAGTAAAGGATAAAAATCCAAATTCAAAAAATAGTTTCTACATATTTATTAAATAAACCAGATCTATACATGCCACCCAAATTCAAATTCAAAAACCCAAATCCCAAAATATATTTTGACCACCCAAATCCCAAACCCAAAATATTTTTGGCAGCCCAAATTATTTTTGACAGTTCAAAATATTTTTGGCAGTTTAAATTATTTTTGACAAACCAAATTATTTTTGATAACTCAAATTATTTTTAACAATTCAAATTATTTTTGGCAACCTA
>CAJVPK010001356.1:0-11843 GCA_910592015.1 Diversispora eburnea
TCGTGACTAATTAATGTGTGCTACAGGCTATAAATATTTGTTAAAAGTAATTATTAAATTATTACTATTTGTTACATAAACTAATATTAAATTCTAAATATTATCTTAAGGGTTATTATAAATTATTGCAGGTGTTTTTAATATTATTTTATCATTATATTTTCATTCTGTAACAATGTGTCTTGTTAAAAAAATTAATATTAGAGTCTTCAACACATAGAATTTTGACTAATGAGAACTCTATATTTTGACAGAAAATAGATGAACATCTCGATCTCATAGCTCTTATAATTCCTACTGGTATATTTTTTAAGTGTTCAATTATGTCATATGGAATTTATATTTCTAAGAATAAATCAGTTAGTATATTACATACCAATATCTTGAGTTATTTAAAAAACTATAGAAATACTTGTGTAGTTGATATTGAACAAAGAGAATATAATCTTCATGTAGTTAATATTGAATGTAGAAAATATGTGTATATGAAACCTGAAAAAAAATTAATGATTATTTCATTAAAAGTTCTAGAGGGGTACCAATCCATATCCTTGTAGAATCTAAAATCTAATGATTAGTTTTTTTTTATTTCTATTAAGCACTTTATTTTTTCTAAAAGATACATAACTGCTGATATGTATTTTATATTTTTCATAAGTAAAATACTCAAATGCTCAAATTTTGATTATACTAATTCTGTCAAAACTTTATAATGTTGTCTTAAATATACTGAAAATAAAAATTACTTATTTTTGTTTAACCAAAAAAATAAATATAGCTAATGGATAGGTTGATTTGCTTTCTTATATTAAGTAAATATAATTCATTAAATGAAAATTATTATGTGATATCGCTTTATATAATTTAATAATTATTTTTTCTTTTTTATTCTATAACATCGTTTTGAACGTATAGTAGCCTTACACATGTGTTTATCATCAGATTCTGAACTAGATGTGGAAGAATCACTTGAATAAGAAGTATCAGAATCAGAGTTAGAAGAAGTGGAGTTGTAAAATTCATCAACATCATTTTAAGCATGCACTATACTTTCTCTTCTTTCTTGGCATTAAGATCTTTGATACACAATGTCATTCTTACTCAAACATCCTCTGCGTCAGTCACAATTTCAAGTATATATGTTTGAAGCTCATCATAATCATATTTTTGACTATAAAACTAATTATTGCCAAGCAATATATAATTAGATAATTTAGGACTATATTTTTTTACGAGTACTTTGGTTAGAATTGTGATAGATTTTTTGTTATTAAGATGAATATTATTTTTTATGTTATAGGTGAATGTAAGTAGAATTAAAACCCATCCAATCAGGTGTATATATAGTTATCTCTCTGAAGAATTTGCTATCTTTTTCCTTAAAGGTTTGCTTTCTGTTAATTCTGGAATCATACAAATATTCTTATTTTTAATGATCTTAATGATGATTATTATGATGATAATAATGAATTAACAAATAATATTTCTAAAAATATTCAAACACTTTACCTTCTTAGTACAATGGATGTAAAAGAATTTCTTTTTGTATTAGAAGAAAACATTGTTTATGAACTTTTGAAAGATGATAAAATTATTACAGAACTTGTTGACATTTTTAAAAATTCAAAAGAAAATATTAAAAATATTGAAAAATCAGATGATAGTATTGAACCAGTTATTATTGATATTAATGTAGTATTAACAAGTTTAGAAAATGTACAAATGTTTTTATTTCAGTAGGAAAATTCAGAAAAATATATTAAATTAGCAAATACAATTGAAAAATTTATAAAAATTAAAAAATTTAATATGACACGACAATCTAGTTTAGATGATTTTTTTTTTAATCAATAGTTACTTTAATTATATAATATAATTAATAAAATAAATAATAATATCACATTAAAATATTTTTTAATAATATTTTTTATAAATGCACCCCCTTTATAAATGCACCCTAATGCTCATTCCCCAAGGGGTGCATTTATAGAGGGTTCATTGTATATAACATAATATTTAAATGATTTCAAAAATTTATTTAAGTTATTTTATTACATGTGATTTTATTGATTTTATTTCACTATAATAATTATAATAAATATATTTTTGGCAAGAAGAGATAACTGTTTAATAGATATGATTCGATATTGTATTATTTTATACCAAGTTATTTAAGAATATGGGTTTAATAAGAAAATAATATTGATATTTGATTTTTTTCGTTGATCGTAAGTCACGTGATTCACAAATACGTTACAAATTTTTATTGGTTAAAAATGATCAATGATCACATGAGCCCAGTCGTTTGTCACATTACTAATTAACCTGTGCGTAGGGTAATAGATTCTTATCCTATGCCGACAGGGGGGTTAGAGTTTGGGTTATCAGGGGTAGTGTATTTATCACCGCGTGTCACACCTTTCGAATATCGAATTTTATTAAATATCTCAGGGACTTAGAATTTTTTTGCATGCGGAAACCATATTTGTCACCCAAAATTTGTCACTTAACATTTGTCACATGACACTTACACGTGAAATTAATCGGATCACCTGCAAAGTTATGAACCAATGAAATTCGAAAGGTAAAGGTGCACAGGATAAAAACCTGTATGGGGTGCACAGGTTAAGGATCCTCAATTTTTATTGATTAAAATGACCATTACTCACGTGATGTTTGTTTATTTGTATTCGAATACAAATAAATTACTGTATATTAACTGATTTTTTTTTACATGATCGCATTAATTTGCAAACCGCGATAATAAATTTAAACAAACAAATATATTACTTTTTTTTTCTATCCACTAGTTAATAACAAGTGATAATGTAAGATTATTATAGGATCTAATTGCAAAATATTTGATGTTATCTTTAACAAACTTTATTAACTAAGATAAAGATATTTTATTGCAGCAAATTAGATATATTATGATAAAAAAATCAAATTAGAGGCATCTTTATTGTAAATATTATAAACATTTATTATATATATATAGATTACAGTAAAATAATGGGAAATAATTTTGCTAGCTAGATTGAAAAGAAAATTAATAATTAATACAAATTCATAGAAAATAAAAAGTCATAAATTTCAAAAAATTCAGGAAATTTGTTAAATGAAATTTTTTTATCTATTTTTTTCTATTCTCGAAAATTAATCCAGTAACTGGTGGTTCAGAAAAAGGTCCATAATGTACCTTTTTTTCAATCTTTCCACTTGGTGTCTTAATGTGATAATTTAAAATTAATTTATGCAAACCTATTTTAATTTCATGTACAGCAAAAAATCTGTTTAAAAAAAATTAATTTAGTTTTTATTAATAAAAAATTATGAAATTTATTATAAAATGTTAATTAACTAGATAATTTTAAATACCAACCTTCCAGGGCAAGCATGTTTTCCTGCACCAAACATAAAATAATCTTTATCAGTTTTTGATGCAGGAATATTATTTTCCAAACCATGATAAGGAAGAAATGACCTTGGTTCTGGTCCATATGCTGTGGTATTATAATGAATATCCATTAAATAAGTTTGAACTGTACGACCTGTCAGATCAGATATTTATTTATTTTTTTAAAAAGATTAATATTTCAATATTATTAAATGAAAAGAGTTATTAAAATAAATAATAAAGAAAATTTCTAAAATGGAATGGTACCTTTTGGAATTGTCATGCCATTTTTAAATGTATATGATTCCAAGCATCTATGGGGAGTGGAAGCTGTTTTTTTAAAAAATATTCGCATTATTATTTTTTAGTCTTATATGTATATATATATAAATATAAAATTTACATACCCACAGCATCAAAAGTCCTTAAAGATTCTCTCAGAAAACTATCTAATTTCACCATTTTGTTAATATGTTGAGGTGATAATTCTCCATTACATTCTTTATCAATTTTCACTTGTTCTTCATAGAGATCATCCCATAATTCTGGTCTTCCTGCAAAATCTATTATATAACATAAAAATAATATTAATTATAAAAAAGAGAGAATTATACAAAAATGATTATAATTTAATGAATATAAGATATCTTTTCTTTTTTTACCATAAAGAGCGGATGTAATATGGCGAGAAGTAGTGTGAATAGAGGCGACAACAATAGAAAATATAAATTCACTGATTTTATTCAAGTAATCATCAGTAATAACTTTTGTTTCGTATTCAGGATTATTCAAAAAATATTCGACTACATCCAACTATTGAATAGAATTAATTTTTTTTTAATGGTGTTGAAATTATGCTAGTTAATGTTAAATTTTTTTTAATACTTACAGGTGGTTCATATTTATCACCAAGGATTTTTTTATCTTTCAATCTTTTCTCTAATACAGGTTTCAAATGTTTCTTTAAAGTAATCAAATGTTTCAAAATTGGATTAAACCCAAATCTAAGTGGTAACGTGATAACTTGGGTATGTACTTTTGGATGAATGAATGAAAGAATGGGAGGTATTGCAAGAATTGATGCAAAATCTTTGGTAAAATCAGCAAAAGCTTTGACCACATCTTCATTTTTTGATATTTCCTTTAATATAATTTAAAGATAAGATATTAAAATATTATTCCATATTTATAATTTACAATTTATTTACCTGTCCAACCAAAACATCAGCTACTGGGCGAGCGACCATTCTTGAGAAATTATATTTCGCTGTGTTAATTAATTTAGGTTCTAAATAAATAAAATAATAATTAATATTATTATTTCAAGAAAATAAACCAAAAAGAACAAAAGTGACTTACGAGAACAATCTCCAATTTCTCTATTAATATAAATCATAATTTGTTTTTGCATTCTTCCAGTGTATGAAGGTAATTTTGAAGTAATTCCTTCACGTATCGTTTTGACTACTTGTTCCAACGTTCCAGGATCCAAAACACTTTTTAAAACACGATACAAAGGAAACATCTAAGAACCATGTACAATATATAAATATAATAAGAATAACATCTAAAATAAATACAGTGTTTTGATATTTGAAATAATTGATTGATTAGTTGTAAAGTTATTTACATCTCGCGTAGCAACGGTCAAACTAAAAATATGGGATTGCTTATAAACTTCATGAGCAATTTCGTTTCCGGCTATTGTAAACACCTGACCAAATACATATATATTGAAAGGATCACCGTACTATATGCATTTTTTTTTTGTTAATTTTTTTTTTTCGTTTCTTTAATCGCATGATTATTAGAAATGAATTATTATTATTTACTTTTTGTCTACATTCGGCCAAAAAATTATCGGCATTTATTGCATAATCTAACGTATGGCCAAATATTGGAATTTTATAAGGAACCATTGGAGGTTCATTCTGAAAAAAGAAGAATGAATTAAAAAACTAAATATTATTTGATAAAAAAAAATAAAAATTACTTACTTTACTTAATCTTGGCTTCTTAATCCAATAAATAACATAGATAGCTATGAATACCCACACAAAGGTTGGAATTGTTTCAAAAGAGAAATACATTTTAAAAAATACTACGAAAATTCTAATTTTTCTCTCATAAAAATAATTTTCTTAAATGAAGATCATTTATTTATTAAATGCTTTTATCCACAACAAGGCTGGAAAGAGAAATTCATTTTAAAAAAAATACTACGAAAATTCCAATTTTTGCTCATACAAATAATTTTCTTGAGAACAGATCATTAATTATTAAATGCCTTTTTTAGGTATTATGTTGTATATAAATTCAAAAAAGGAACTTTTTTTGTTAATCACATTTCAAAATTAAATTGCCTTGTCAGATTCAATTTGTAGTAAAACTACTTTGGTTAATTTATTATTTATTAATAAAATAATAAAATGATACTAAGTTGTCACATATTAATAAATAATAAAAACGACACCAAGTAACCTTGAAGTCTGAAACATAGTACATCTATTGTAAAAGTTTGGCTTAACTAAGTTTTGTATGATACAATGTTATTGTCCGGACTCCAGTTTTCTGGTATAATTTAAATATCACAATATTATAACCTGTCGTTTTTAAAATAATTTAATAATAATTCAATTAAATTATTACTCAATTGTATTGAAAAAATCAAGTTAATTAACTAATTCAATAAACTATTTAACGTTCATTCCAATTTCGTGAAGTAAAAATGGTTCGTTCTAGAGACTTCTATCTGGTTCCAAGTTGAAGGTCTTAGTCTTATCTGGAAAGTTGTTTCGTAGTTGGTACGGATTCAAATTTATAATTCATGTAATGTAAAAATATTTCAAATAAAAAAGTTGAGATGTAGAATGTATTTATACTCAAGTCATTACTTATTACAGACATAGGATAGTTAAATGCCTTGTTTTAAAGACACAATGATATCTTGAAATTTGTTTTATAAATAAATTTATGCGAGTATATAAAAAATGATTATATTATTCCAATACAATAATTATTATCCAAATCCATTGTTTTCAAGAGAATTAATATCTGAAAATAATTAATATATATTTCCAAATAAATTAATAAATTTATATCAATTTATAATATAAAGATATATATTTCAGACTTGCTTAAGCAATAAGAAAATATTATCATATATAGTGGGAATAAAGATTATTCGAAGTTTACGAAACCATGTCCCGATACGCCATATGAGAATGTGTAATAAATTAAATTGATAACGACAAAAAATGCTCCAAAGTTAATTAGAAGAATATTTACTTTTCTAAGATTTGTATTTAAATACTTTGAAACTTTTTCAGCAAATCAAATATCATAATACTCAGTTACTACAAGCAATTTATAAAAGTCGATTTATCAATTTTCAAAGCCTGTAAATGAATCAAATTTTGAAAAGAACTCATAATAAACATATAGATGCTAGAAAGTATTAATTACATATAGCCAGACCCTTTTATAGCCACCCCTCTATAAGATAATATAGAAATTCTCTTTATAAGCACACCTATTTTAAAACCAATTGCTATGAATGCATAAAAAAACCTCTATATATGCATATTTTTTAAAAAAGTTATTATGATTTCGATGGTGTGGTGTGATTATAAAGAGGTCTGACTATATTCTATTTATTCATTTTTTGTAATTAATTATGTTGATTTTATTTATTTTTTATTTATTTTTTATTTAGATGACGATGATGGTGAATTATAATATTAAGAGTACTTGAAATTATCTTTTATAAATATTTTCATATTTTACATTCTACCACTTTATACATCTAAATTAATCTGTGGTCAAAAGTTTATTGTAATTTTTATTTTACAGGGTACTTGGAGATTTTTTTATTATAATATTTAAAAGTAATAATTTAATATATATATTACTTTTCTTCCTCAACCATTAGTTTACAAAGTAATTGATTATTCGTTAATAACAAGTAATAAATACAAGATTATTATAGAATCTAATTGCAAAATATTTAATGTTATCTTTAACCAACTTTATTAACTAAGATAAAGATATTCAATTGCAGCAAATTAGATATATCGTGATAAAAAAAAATCAAATTAGAGGCATCTTTATTGTAAATATTATAAACAGTTATTATATATATAGATTACAGTAAAATAATGAAAATAATAGGAAATAAATTTTGCTAGCTAGATTTAAAGAAAATTAATAATTAACACAAATTCATAGAAAATAAAAATTCATAAATTTCTAAAGATTCAGGAAATTTGTTAAATGAAATTTTTTTATCTATTTTTTTCTATTCTCGAAAATTAATCCAGTAGCTGGTGGCTCAGTCAAAGGTCCAAAACGTATCTTTTTTTCAATCTTTCCACTTGGTGTCTTAATGTGATAATTTAAAATTAATTTATGCAAACTAATTTTAATTTCATTTACAGCAAAAAATCTGTTTAAAAAAAATAAATTAATTAATAAATATTTATAAAATATTAATTAACCAAATAATTTTAAAATACTAACCTTCCAGGGCAAGCATGTTTTCCTGAACCAAATATAAAATAATTTTTATCAGTTTTTGATGCAGGAATATTATTTTCCAAACCATGATAAGGAAGGAATGACCTTGGTTCTGGTCCATATGCTGTGGTATTATAATGAATATCCGATAAATAAGTTAGAACCATACGACCTGTCAGATCAGATATTTATTTTAAAAAAAAAAATATTAATATTTTCAATATTATTAAATAGAAAAAATTATTAAAATAAATAATAAAGAAAATTTCTAAAATGGAATGGTACCTTTTGGAACTGTCATGCCATTTTTAAATGTATATGATTCCAAACATTTCTGGGGAATGGCAGCTATTTTTAAAAAAGATATTCTCATTGTTATTCTTGTTTTTATATATATATATATATAAATATAAAATTTACATACCCACAGCATCAAAAGTCCTTAATGATTCTCTCAGAAAACTATCTAATTTCACCATTTTGTTAATATGTTGAGGTGATAATTCTCCATTACATTCTTTATCAATTTTCACTTGTTCTTCATAAAGATCATCCCATAATTCTGGTCTTCCTGCAAAATCTATTATAAAACATAAAAATAATATTAATTTTAAAATGAGAGAGAATTATTCAAAAACGATTATCATTTAATGAATATAAGATATCTTTTCTTTTTTTACCATAAAGAGCAGAAGTAAGCTGACGAGCAGTAGTGTGAATAGAGGCAACAACGGTAACAAATAAAAAATCACAGATTTTATTTAAATAATCATCAGTAATAACTTTTGTTTCGTGATCATTCATAAAATATTCAATTATATCCAGCTGTAGTTATTAAAATAGAATTAATTTTTCGTTAATGGTGTTGAAGTTTTGTTAGAATTTTTTTTAAATACTTACAGTTGGTTCATATTTATCACCAAGAATTTTTTTATCTTCCAATCTTTTCTCTAATAAAGGTTTCAAATAGTTCTTTAAAGTAATCATATGTTTCCCAATTGGATTAAACCCAAATCTAAGTGGTAAAGTGATAACTTGAGTATGGACTTTTGGATGAATGAATGAAAGAATGGGAGGTATTGCAAGAATTGATGCAAAATCTTTGGTAAAATCAGCAAAAGCTTTGACCACATCTTCATTTTTTGATAGTTCCTTTAATACAATTTAAAGATATTAAAAATATTATTCCATATTTATATTATTTTTTTTAAAAAAAAGACTATTGAGCTCGTCTTTGTTAGCATATTGTAAAATATCGTACAAGACAATTAGATTACATCAGATTTTCATATTTATAATTTACAATTATCTTAATCTTACCTGTCCAACCAAAACATCAGCTACTGGACGAGCGATCATGCTTGAGAAATTATCAGCCGCCGTGTTAATTAATTTAGGTTCTAAACAAATAAAATAATAATAATAATACTGATAATAATTATTGTTACTATTATTTAAAAAAAATAAACCAAAGAGACTTACTAGAACAATCTCCAATTTCTTTATTAATATAAATCACAAGTTGTTTTTGCATTCTTCCAGTGTATAAAGGTAATTTTGCAGTAATTCCTTCACGTATTGTTTTGATTACTTGCTCCATCGTTTCAGGATCATCAAGACTTTTTAAAACACGATACAAAGGAAATGTCTATGTTGACCGTGTATAATATATAAATACAATAGAATAAGTATAATATCTAAAATAAACACAGTATTTGATATTTGAAATAATTGATTGATTAGTTGTAAATTTATTTACATCTCGCGTAGCGCTGGACAAACTAAAAATATCGGCGTGATAAGTTTCATGAGCAATTTCGTTCCCGACTATAGTAAACACCTGACCAAATACATATATATTGAAAGGATCACCGTACTATGGATGCAATTTTTTGTTTTATTAATTTAATCATTTGTGATTATTAGGAATGAATTATTATTATGAATTACTTGTTGTCTACATTCGGCCAAAAAATTTTCGGCATTAAGTAAATAATCTAACGTATGGCCAATTATTGGAATTTTATAACGAACCATAGGAGGTTCATTCTGAAGAAAAAAAAAGAATGAATTAAAAAAATATTATATGAAAAAAAAAACTAAAAAAAATTTCTTACTTTATTTAATCTTGGCTTCTTAATCCAATAAATAACATAAGTAGCTATGAATACCCACACAAAGGCTGGGATTGTTTCAAAAGAGAAATACATTTTAAAAAATACTACGAAAATTCTAATTTTTCGCTCATACAAATAATTTTCTTAAATGCAGATCATTTATTTATTAAATGCCTTATTTCAAAAGAGAAACACATTATAAAAATTTTCTATGAAATTTTATCAAATGATCCATTCACGATGTCAGATCATTTATTTACTAAATGCCTTTATACAATCCAATGACTGGAATTGTTTTAAAAGAGAATTTTTCGCTCATACAAATAATTTTCATAAATGCAGATCATTTATTTAGACTTTGGATTTCCATGTGAATTGACATGCGTAAATTACACAAAAAAAAAGAAATTATTTTTAGATGATACCTTTTTGTTTATTACATTTGTCCAAAATGTCAAGTCCGATCTTTGGTAATTAGTCTTATCAATGATATCATATCAATTATAACTTTACTTAGATCTACTTTTGAGCACGGATAAAAGTCCAAATATTAAAAATAGAGTTTGGAATAAAAAATCATCAAAGTTGTTACATATCAACACTTATTTTTTACTAATAAAACGATAAAAAAAAGTACTGACACTAATTTTTAAAATATAGCGCATTACCTATAAAGGCTTCAGATCTATTTTAAAAACAGTTAAATTTCATAAAGTGCATCCAGTCTATAGCAAAATTTTTTATTTTTTTAAATTAACTAATAAATATTTAAAAAATGTTATTTTCGGGTTCCAGACATTGAATTAGCTTATTTGATATTTTTCCCGATTTTTTGAACGGAGCGTACACGTGATTATTAGCCAATAATATTTTGTATATAAGATTATATAGCATCAGGAAATTTTGTGTAAATTACTTTTTTTTTGACTTTGTTCACAACTTATGTGATTTTCTACTTATAAAAATTAAACTAAACTTACTTCATTTATATTTAATAATGATTCACCTGAAAGTGTTTCATATAAATCTTCATTAATTTTTATTTTTTTATTTATAATAAATTTTGTAAACAAAGAAATTAATTATTATTTTTTATTATTGATTAACCAATCAAATTGCTGAAGTAACTTGGAGCAACCCAGAGTAACCCAGAGTAACCCAGAGTAACCTGGAACAACTGAAGCAAAATTATATAATAACCCAGGTTATAATAAAATATTTTATTTCAGGTTAGTACAAAAAACTAAAAATCTTAACCCACTCTATGACAGAGTAATATGTAATCCAGGTTGATGTCAGAACATTATGTTCTATTTGATAACCTTATTGATAATAATCTATATTATTAATTTACATAATACATACTACAATAAATAATAAACAAATAATACTGATAATAAATATCTAATTAATAATAGTATAAATATTAATAATAAATAATAATAAATATAATATCACTAGTTGAATATAAAAGAATTGCTATATCAAATGGTGATTCCTATATTATAGATTAGTCAAAAATTGAAAAAAATCATCTGTCCTATTGCATTCTATATTACAAATTAGTTAAAATCAAAATTTTTTTTTTGATATAGCAATTCTTTTATATTTAACTTGTAAAGATAAGGTTTTGTAAAATTAGATTTTTATTAATATTTGAATTTATTCAATATTCATTCTTCTCAAATTCAATTTAGCACTGATCAAAAACTTAAAAATTCTATACACTGTTATCCATGTAAACCTTCTACAATTTACAAAGACAACGGGATAAAATAATACTAAAACTAATAATAAAACTAAGTATAACTATA
>CAJVPK010001357.1:0-11842 GCA_910592015.1 Diversispora eburnea
GTAATCACTGGTTTTCGGCATTTTATTAGTAGATCGTTTTATCACATGACCGCATAATTTTGCAAAGAGCGATAAATAATTAATAGAATTATTTTAACTTTAATGTCTTCCTGAATCTTATTCCATTTGTTCTCTTTCTTTTATTTTAGAAAAACAAACAACGCAAGGGCGTGTTATAAATTTGATAGAGGTGATGTTACCATCAAAACTTTATTAATCGAATGGATGAGTTGTTTTGGTTAACTTTCCACAAGACTACGTCCTGCCAATGTCGATATTCAATGAAAGCGACTTGCAAAGCAAAATATTTAGGTAGAATTTCTCAAAAGGTTAGGGAAGCTAGTAAAAAATGATTATATAGATTTGCTTATAATATTAATTATTAAATTATATATTTAAATTAGTTTTCAATATATTGTATATAAACGATGTCTAGTAGATACATATATAAAAAATTTTTAGGAAGCTTGCTATGCATTAAAATAAAATTTTAAAAATTTAAGTTATAAAATAATAAAACTATATCAAACAATATTACTTAAATAAATTTTTCTTTGATAAATAATTATTTAAAAACTGCATTATACATTAATATTTTAATATTTCAATATTCTTAGATACAACTTAATAAAATAATAATTGATACAATGAAACATATAACTCAACATGCAAATACTACAACTGAATATATTTTCTGATTTGGTATTATATTTAATAACTTCAGAATGTTCATCATCACTTAATGTAAATAATAACGCTTGTTCTATACGTTTTACAATAATCTTTTTATTATCTCTTCCTCCTTTACATCACCCTTCAAAAAATTTTCTTAAACTATCAGCATTAAATATTTCCATTCTAATTTCAATAGTTTCAAGTGATTCTGGTACATTTTCGGCCATTTTGCATAATAATTCATTAACGTCAATTCTTCTCGAATGAAAATCTTCTTAATTCATTAAGATTATTATTAAATATTGCCATTACTTGTTCTTAAATTTAGTAAAATCAATTTGGTAATCTTCGTACAATAATTTAAAATTGTTGAAATATAATATCAAATGGAATTGTGAGATCTGAATCTAGACAAATATTTCTTAAATTTTATAATAAATTCTTGAGGATAACTATTAATATCAAATGCATCTCTCGAATGAAGATAATGAAAAACCACTTAATTGAATAAATGATAAAGCCAAGGGTAAACAATCCGATTTATTCAATCCAAAACAATTTTCAACATAAATTTCTTGAAGTTAATTTCCTTTGGAATAATAAAAAATTAAAGAAGACTCTTTATTGTTCCAAAATATTAAATTAAAATCTAAATTTCGATAATAATTAACAAAAATTGATGCCGCTTTTGAACACTAATAAGTTTTGTTTATAATTTCAATATTTAAAAATATTATCGTAAATTAATATTAATGATTCATTCATACAATTGACAATTCAATCGATCATGTCTACTATTATAAAACTTTCTAATTTCTTAAATACTTTCGGGGGCACCAGGAAACTTAAAAATTGAACAAACTAAATCACAATAATTGCGAAAATGATTAGTAAAATTTTTGGGAACTCTCTCCAATATAAAAGAATCCAGGAATAATCAAAGATTTATTATTAATTTACGCATCTCGTGGAATAATATCTTCGATTTGGTGATGGTGATTTCGTTCTTATTATTATTGTTATTATCTTGATCTGGACAAATAATTTGTACACTAAATTATTAATTCTAAATTTACGAGTGAATGATGGATAATCAAATGTGTTTTGAGGTGGTGGTTATGATTATAAATCAAATCCATTTTGAGTAAGTTCAAATACATAATGCTTTCTTTTTCAACTTCTGATTATTATCTATACAACATTCTTGACCTAAAGGTAATTCCAAAGTATAGGTATAAGTAACTTTGCACCAGATTCGATTAACTAATAATGATGAATATAAATCCCGAATTGATTTAAAATTATGATCAATAATTAGTTACCATTTTTTGCCTAAAAAAATAAGGAGAAAATTTTTTTAAAAAACAATCATATCACATTTATATAATATTTATGATTCAATGTGTATCTGCTCTAATGTCCAAATAATAACCAAAGATACACAACATACTAATCATACAGATTTTTTTATTTATGGATAAAATAGAATTAACTTTGATAAAGAAAAAACAACGAAAAGTACAAATGATCACCTGATAAAATTATTATATTAAATCAAGACTGGACACAATGAATATTTTAACGTTCCACTTTAATCTTGAATAAGAAATATTGTGCTTGTCATACTAATAAACGCATAAATTAATATGAACCCATTGTTATTATGATCTTTTTTTTTGACATAAATTTACAAAAAAGAAAAAATGTCTTTAAAATTCTTTGACAAGTTATCTCAAAATCTTATTGAACTTCTTAATGATAAAGAAGATTATAATGTAATAATTGAAGTCAAAAATAAGGAAGAATCGTTTACGGCACATTCTAACGTATTGAAATTTCGATCGTCTTATTTCCGAAGAGAATTAGAAAATATTCAGCCAAATGAAAATAATATTAAAATAATTATCAAGTCAAACATTACTGCTCAAATTTTTAATGTTATTCTTCAGTAAGTTATCATCAAAACAATATAATACTATTTCCTGATATTGAAAAATTTATTTCATTTATTATTTATTTGTTATTTCATTTATTTTTTATTTATTATTTTTTTAGATACATCTATGGAGGAATTGTTGATTTAGAGAATTGTGAAACTAGATTTATTTATGATTTGATGTCAGCTACTTATGAATTTGAACTTGAGGAATTAACTAACAAATTAGAAACTTTTCTTGTTGAAACTAAAGGCTCCTGGTTGAAAACACATTTTTCTTTTATTTATCATTCTATCTTTAGTCGAAACAATTTTAAAAAATTAGAAAATTTTTGTAATGATATTATTGTAAAGCATCCAAACCTTATTTTTGATGCTGATAATTTTACTTCTCTCGAAGAATCTGCATTATTGTCCCTTCTCAAACGAGATGATTTGCAAATCGAAGAGGTTAAAATTTGGGATTGTGTCATAAAGTGGGGAATTGCTCAAACTTCTGCTCTTCCTACAAACCGCGAAGATTGGACAAAGGAAAATTTCCTTACATTAAAGACTACTTTACAACAATGTCTACCTCATATTCGCTATTTTCATCTTTCAGGTATCGAAGTCTTGGATAGAATTGAACCATATAAAAAGATTTTTGATAAACAACTTTGGAAAGATATCAATCAGCATCTAATAGTTCCTGAACGACCAGTAAAATCAATTATTTTGCCGCCAAGATCAGTTTTGGTTACAGAATTACCTCCTCGTGGAGAAGAACCAAAAGAATCTTTTTCGACTATCATTTCTGAAGAGCATGCAGCAGAAATTTCTGCATGGATTGATCGTAAAACAACTGCATATTCTTTAACAAATATTCCATATAAATTTGAATTAATCTTACGTGGAACTCAAGATGGATTTGCACCACAAACATTTTGGAATATCTGCCATAATCACGCTTGTACGGTTGTTTTAGTAAAAGTTAAGGGAACAGATGAAATTATTGGAGGTTATAATCCTTTAGCATGGGATAATAGTAATATTGATATTAAATGGGTGGCAACAAATGATAGTTTCATTTTCTCATTAAAAAATGGTAATATTCAAAATTCAATTCTTAGCAGAGTGAAAAATAAAAAATATGCAATACTAAATGTATATAAAAATGGTCAAAGACAATTGGGTCCATGTTTTAGTGATTTTTGGATGGAAAGTGATAAATCCAATTTCACTTTAGACAATCGTTGCTTCTGTAGAAGTTATGGTGAAGGTTATAAAAAACCTATAAGATCATCATCAAAATACTTTTCAATCATCAATTATGAAGTATTTAAGATTGTTAGGAAAACTATTTAAAGTCATATACTCTATAAAATAATAAATTTTATTTTTTTTTATTATATATATTTTAGTATTTATAATTTAGATTTTATTCATCAGTTTATTAATTTTATATCTTCTATATACTTACACACAAAATAGCCTATCATAGTAAGTCAAAATATATTGGGTCCTGAAAGTTGAAACAATTTTCATAGAAATAAAAGATGAAATTATTTTACTTAAAACCCAAAATTTTTTGACTGCCCAGATAAATTCTTTGATTGAAAATACATTAAACTAGGCATTTTTTTTTATTTCCATATATAGAATAGATATCTCAAAAATCTCAAAAAGATGAAATAACTCTAAAATCAGAAATCAATTTTGGGAACATGTATACTTTAATAAAATTATTAAACTGATTTTTTATATCTCTAATTTAAATTACATCAATTTTTAAGAATTAAAAATTGAAATTATTATTTTTAGAAAAAAAATATTTTAAAATCAACATTATTTATTGCATTACTAATATACAATTTTATTGCGTTATCGGTTATTATCTGGAAATTATCAAAATCTCTATCAGAATCATGATTTTGATTGTGAAAATTATTTGGTTGAAAACTTTAACAATAGATTTTTACAAGTTTAAATTTTAACCAAAGTAGATGAATTCTTCAAAAAGAAACTCGTTAGCAGTTATTAAAAATCAAAAATTATTGATGTTTTTACTGTACTTTTTTTTTTAAGATTGACCATAGTCTATGAGTATTTTACTATTTACTATGATTAATAGAATGACATTATATCGCACAATAATAATGTGTATAATATTTTATATTTAGTTATTATTTTATTATATGTTAGATTTATTAATATTTTATATAATTATTTTTATATTTTTTTCAAATTAATATATGTCCTCTTTAGTACGAATAAAGTAATTTTGTAAGCAGAAGAATGATCTAGACAAAACTTTATTTTTTTCCCTATTTCTTGAGTCATGAGAATATTTATTCGAATTTATAAATATAAATAAGTAATAGTATTGTATTCATTTTTCAATAGCCTATAATAAAGAAATTATTTCATTTAGATAATTATCATTACCATTTAATTGGAAATCAATTTTGTAATAATTTGTGGATTTTTAATAAGAAGAGTATTGAATTAATTTAAACATAATTCGCATTTCGCATTCTATTTTGAATAATAATAAAGAAGAATAATAACAAATAAATAAGTAAATAAAATAAAATAAATAATAAATGATTAATAAAATATCTTAAAATATTACCTATCTTCATTTTTTTTTGTTCCTCTTTCGATAAACGAATTGATTAATCCGAGATTTCTATGAATTTTTAATTGATGATTCGTTTCTTAACAGGTTAATTTTTTTTTTTTTTAATTTTTATTTAAAAATATATAATATTTTTTATGATAGCTTTGAGACATATACTATTTGTTTTTTAAATCTAAATTAATATTTATTAAATAAAAATTTCGTTAAAAAATTAATAAATAGTTTAGGTGAGTTTCTGTTGTGAAAATTTACAAAGAAAAAAAAAAGATTACAAAAAGTATTTTCTTCAGGTTAAGAAGCAGTAAGCACTGAAAGAGCTTCGACTCTAACAAAAAAGGTGAGGTTGAATTGCAACATCTTAGGGCGATGAATCTGAAGATTATGTTAGCCAGGTGTAATGATTTGTGGAACTAATTATTTTGCGATTTGTTCTTAATGAACTATATTACTTCAGAACTATGAAGAAAATTTGACAAAAAAATAGACTATTTTCTCCCATGCATAATGACGCATCTCATCGCTTTCAACATGAACAAGCTCATGAAAACGTAAATAATGAATACGATAACGAGAAACCTGTCATTACCTTAGAGCCACAGGATGATGTTTTTGAAGATAGTCTTTTACAAGAAGACACTTGTTATATTGTCGATAATAAATTAATTAATAACAATGTACTGTATGTATCCGGTCGCAATGGAAAAATGGCGCGAATCATCACAATACATTGAAGAAATACACAAGCAAGAGTATGTATGTATATCTTCTGATATTGACCTGCTAATATGTTTATATACCTTAGATACAGCTCTTTACTAATAACTTCATTTACAGTTTGATGCGTTATAACATTTTAGATACAATCAATTCATCTTCAACAAAAGCACCAAAGATATTCAAGAAAATTGGAATGATATTATTAATACTATAGAAAGATTTTTGGCATCTGCTTCCACTTCATCTTCAGTTTCTATCCCTACTTCGGATTCAGATGATCAAGATACTGAGCGTGATGTTCAGGCAGAAAGAGTAAAACAATATCTAGCTAATATCATGAAAAATGTGGTAAGTAGGTGCTACTGTGAAAGGAACAGACTTAATTTTTTGTTTATTTCGAACGTATATTTCATTTAGAATATGCTAAAAGATTGCGCCATAGATGGTAACACAAAAGCATGCCTTGCAACTGATGAAGATCTTGTAAGTATCCTATGTAGATATTGTTTTTTAGCCGGTTTGTATTTCAATAGGGGCGAAAGTACCTTGAAGGCTTTCGCTATTTGTTCAACCAGTCATTAAAAGATAATGATCGACGATGCATAAAATTGTCAATGGTAAGCTATGCCTAGAGTTCTCAACCATGGGTTTTCGGGATCCCCATCACATCTTGACCATACTCATTATGTCGGTGATAAGAATAAAAACTGCAAAATTGCTTAAAATTATCCTGAACTTCTTCAAAATTCATTATTCAGGTGATTTCAGAAAGTTTAGAAGAATAAAAGTATATGACGTTCGAGTATATGGTAAGTTTTATGAGTTGGACAGATAAATCTATTATAAAACATATACTAATATTTTCCTGTTCATAAAATCACAGATTGCAAGTTCTACATATACAGTATGTGCATTTCATTTGCGCGTAAATACTATTTTAAGCTTGAGAAAGTGTTCTCTTATCCGACAATCACATTTTTGCTATTCAAGGATTTGCCGGTATTCGCCTCAAACTTGTGGAAAATGTGGGTAAGTGATTAGCATGAAATAATTGTCACATAAACGGTGATACTAATGTTAATATTTTTTTGAATATTAGGACATGATTATTTCGAGTACAGAGAATAAAATGTCTTAGATTACAAGTGTTCCTGCCCAATTGGGTAATGTTGACACCGAGATTGATAAAGTGAAAGTCTTACCCAAGAAGAAACGAAAAAATAAAAATTTTATGCAATGCACTAATGATTAACCCCACATGTATTCATCTAAAATAATAAAATGTAATCAATTAACAATATATATATGCACAGTAATAAATTAACTCGATTCATTTTAATTTTGAATTATCATCATGTCCCAAGGGAAAACAAATAAGAATATATGATTCAGGAGAATAAAAATATAGTACAATCAAAACTTTGCATTTTTGATCTCGCACAAATATATTAATCGCTACTTGATTACGGAATGCGCAGTTGAATACAGTGCTGGCGGAAAACTGACTCACATGATTAGGCGCAACTCGCGCATATTTTAAAATATACTATTTTTAATACTCAATTGTATAACTCTTACTCTCTATAACTAACTATAAACGTCGCCTCATTGATTCTACTAATTTAAAGCACAACTCTACATCAATATTATCTCATTCCTCTTTAACAATTGACATAAAAATTTCTTGCGTTGCTGTTTTTTTTGTTGAATTAATTCCCACAAGTTCTCAATAAGATTAAAGTCCGGAGATGATGATGGCCAATCAAGAAGTTGAGGACAACGATTTTGAAGAAGAGCAGTTGTAAGTTTTGCTTTATGTTTAGGATCGTTGTCCTGTTGGAATGTCCATCTATTGCAAGCATTTTATTTGCTTGCTCAAATAAATTTTCAATTAAAATATTACCTCACTATCCATGATTCTAGTAAACATGTGAAACCCAACAGTTCGATTGGAACAAAAACCCCCCATACATGAACCTCATATGGGTTTAACTATTGCACGAGTTGCCAGATTTGTGAAGCCTTTGTTGTATTCCGAAACATTTGAAAGTTGTTTCATCTAAAAAAATTGTATTATTCCATCGTCGCCTCAAATGCAACCATGCCCAAGCTTATCGATTAACAAGGGGTTGTGTTTTTAATAAAGGAACAGTGCGGAGAACACAATCTTTATAAACAAGATTTTGAAGTTCTCCCGAACTGTTCTTGGTGCAATATTAAGGCTAGAATAGATGTGATAGAGAGTTTCTGCTATTTCAAACTTGTCACATAATTCTCCGTCGCAATCAGACCAAGGTGTTTTCGTTGTGTAGCGTTAAGACGCCTTGGTCAGCCTGAACGTTTTTCTTGCTTGACGTTACTTGTTTTCTTGAGTTGGGAAATCCATCTGTATAATATTGCTCGAGAGTATCCAGTTATTTTTTGGAGGTCATCGCATTTTTTACGGCCATCGTTTCATAATCAAGACGTCGTTCTACAAGAGACGTTTTTAATAATTTTAAAAATTAATCAATTAATATTAAATTTTTAGCAGCAAAAACTTTTATTATAGATGATTACCATAACCTGTATCCCAAGTGTAACTTAATCGAATTTCACATTTTACTTAATACAACGAATGTTTCGTAAATTCCATCATCATCTGCTTAATGGTATCGAACAATATCGAGCTACTAATGTTAGTTGATATAAGAAACATTAGATTGACATGTTTTGTATAAAAAGAAAGAGACGAAAGTATTGTGTAAAAATACCTAAATGGAAAGAAATAAAAATGTAAGCTAAAAAAGTTGCATTTGAATGTAATTTCTGCATCTCAAGTTGAGATAATCTACCATTACAGCTGCTCCAAACAAAAAGCATCATTTTGATAATTGGAATCATTTTAAAAAAAATTTTAATGAAGTAATTTTTTTATCCACGAAAAAATATCTAAAATTGCTAAATATCACCGCAGGTGATTGTCACCACTGGGCAAAATTAAATTTACGTGGGCAAAGTTAGTGTTAGGGTTGATAGAAGGATTATGAAATTTTGCCCTGTGGTTGGTGACAATCACCTGTGATGATATTTAGCTAGCAATGCACAAAAAATCTGTTATCAAAGGTCTATTTCGGGAATCCATTCGGGACAAAAATAGTAAGATTGTCGTTCTGAAAACTGGTGTAAATCTTTATTATTTTTAAAGATGCTTACACATTATGTATATTTAATTTAATCGTAATAATACACAATCATGTAAAACCTAAATATATTATTTCACTATTTTGTCTTGAATGACAGCATCTCTCTTACGTTTAATTAAACCGAAAATAGAATAGTCTTGTGAGACATGTTACGATAAATGAGAATTTACTTTTCTCATCAAATGTTTTAATAATTCTTTACATAAATATTAACATTAGAAACAGGTGATTCATTTTTCGTTTACAGAATATACGAGAATATACGGATCATCAGTTGTACGTTTGAAAATAATGACCTGGACAATCCTTTATTTTTTTTTTATTTCTCGAGACATGAATATTCGTTTTAAAATTTTTTTTTTAGCTATTTATATTTTATCTAATCAAAAATGCACATGACATGATCTTCAAGAAATTTACAGATCACAGGGACACTTTTGGAACGAATTACTTTTCATCAAATAACATATATGGTATATTTATGTTTTACTGGAGTTCTTTCCTTGGTACAAAAAAAAAGCAATGGTTTTGGGATAAGATTTTCTCCGAAATGGAATTTCTATGAAATTAAGATTGTGGTAGATGATTGTTCGGCGAATTTTAAACTGATTCAACAATTAATTATTTTTAGAAAACAATATTTTATAATATGTATTATGACAAATAAACTAATAAATTTCTGATCATTTTATTTTTCTACCGATTCTATTTGATTTTTGTTAATTGCCTTTCAAAATTTACTATTCGTTCAAAATTCATTTTTTTTTATTTTTGTTAAAATGCTTACCACTTATCAAAGCGATGCTTTTGTTGGTATTTTATATGGAGCTGCTGTGATAGTAAGTTACGCAACAAATGTTTTGACATAAATATTTTTTTATCTTACATTTTTATTTCTTTAAATTTAGGTATCTTTACATAATTTTATCATATCAATCGTTTTATACAAAGCTCGTAAATCAAATGTTTCTAATATCAACAAAATTATCTTGAATCTTAGTTGCATGATACTTTTCTTATTCAGATTTGTATTGGCATTTGCACCTACCTGGATAGATTTATCTGGTTGCCATTTTATAAGTTATATGGCACATATTGTAACATTTTTTTATGGAACATCCTTAGCAATTTTTTTATTGTGGCGTTTAAGACAAATTGAAAGTTCGCAATTAGATAAATGGGCGAGCATCATCTTATTATCAACAAGAACAATAGCTCACGTATGTAAAGTTACTTAAATATATTATTACTTTTATCTTATAATTTATTTATCCTTATTTTTTTTTATGGATACAGCTTACAACATTTGGTTTCGTAAGAGTATTTCTATCCAAACGCCCACTTCGAAATTGGTGTATAATTGATCAAACCAGGTTAAAAATACCAGAAACAATCACAGTAGTCATAGACTTTTTGATTGATATATATATTACGGTTAGATTAGTACAAGTCCTTCGTATTGCCAACGAGAATGCAGCAGGTCTCGGATCAAGTGTGGGTAGGAAAACGAAACGAACACTATTTACTGCAGTTATGTATTGGAATTTTGTTCGTTTGGCAGTGGCTTTTGGACTAAATTTAATAACAGTTGTGGTCCTTGTAACTAGGAGTACACGTATTGGATCCATCCCTGATCAGCTTGTAGCTATAACCTTTTTTAATACATTTTTCTTTATTCTAATGTCATATGTTGTGACCGTAGATGCTGAAATTGTTAAAGTAATCGAAGGTGAAAATCAAAATAAAAAAGGATCAAGTAAATCTACAAGTGAAAAATCGAGTTACCCTAGTTCCCCCACGAATCGCGCGACTGCTGGTTCAGGATCACTTCCAAAATATAATACATCTGATACGCCTACTTCACCTACTTCAAAAAATGATTATGATATATCCATGAAAAGATTGTCATTCTTTGAATGGGCTAACTTTGTTCTGGGCTTTCGACATGAAAATAATAACATGCAGGAATTTACCCAAAAGGAATTTGAAGAAATTATTGGAGGATCTTCAGAAGCTAACAATCGTGACCCCGAAAAAGGAGAAACTACTAATGATCCAAATCGCAACAGCAATATTAGTGGAGGATCAACAATAATCATCCCTGACGTTTAAAAAATTGTACAATAATATTTATTTAAATCAGTGTAATTAAAAAAAGTTTTTAGTATTTATAATATTTATTCACCTTAAAGTTTAGCAATTCTATTTATTCCATTATAATAACACTTTATTAACAAAATGAATAATAATAAATAATGTCTAATTGATATTATATTAAATTGAATTCTCATACATGACTTAAATGCATCGAGTTGTTTTTTTTTTCTAATTGGTTCCCAATCATTTGTTATAATTCCAAATTCAGATAATTCTTGAATCACAGTAAATACAAATCGAAAGTTATACAAAAACTCTGGTTATACATTTTTTAAACACATTGTAATGTGTGGAAAATAAGTATGTTTATATGTCAAAAAATATGAAATACAATAATACAAAAAAAAAAATATTAAGTGCTAAATGGTAAATGTAAACACATTGTTAAATGCTGAATGGCAAATTTAACACTAAATGTTAAAATGCTAAAATGTTATTTTTGTGAAATTTATTGTTTATTTAAATTTTTTTTTTTTTTTTTTTTAATTCCAACGGAGTCATGCTTTATTAAACAATTTATTTTGCAGTTGATAAAAATTAAACAAATTTATA
>CAJVPK010001358.1:0-11837 GCA_910592015.1 Diversispora eburnea
CATCATGTGATTTGGCGCAGTTTCCGCGGAGCTGCGGCATAAAATATTTGTCCAAAGACTTTTGCACCAGACTGTATATAGAAAATTTCAATGCTATGCAAATAGCAAAAAAAAAAATGGAACATAGCCTACTATAATACAACAATTTATTGACAAATACAAGACAGGAAATACTGAAAATTTATCACAATAATTATAAACTTGTAAATAAAATTACGAAGAACCGACATGCACCTTTGCACGGAATCATTAATACACTGGATTTAACTGTTAAACAGACACTATACCATAACTGGAATTTACTCCGCAAAAAAAGCCTTTTGTGTCAGAAAGGCATGCATCTGTTCATATTAGTTGTGGAAAACATAAAGATAAAACAGCTTACAATTGGGTACAAGTTATTTCTCGGATGAGATTGGACAAATAATAATTTGGTGAGATGTAGGGAAAATTTTTAATACTGAATGCTTGACACAACTTTAAAAGTGGTCAAAAATCGTTATGATTTGGGTGCTTCATGGGAGAAATAAAAGGTCATTAATTTTTTGTGATGAAAACAAAGAAGGAATAAAAGAATCAATTCAAATACATATGTTACAATCATAAATTCATATTTAATTTAATTTCAGCATACAATTTATAAGTTAACAAGGAGGTCGTAGTTTTTCAACAGAATAGTGCACAAATACATACCGTAAAAATAACCAAAGAATTAATCAAGACAAATATATTGGCAATTATTGATTCCCCAGATCTAAACCTAATAGAGAACAATTAAAGATAATATAGAAAAATTCGGATTGCTCTGTTTTTGAAGAGGTTGTTGCCTTGATGTTGTGAATAATTAATGCAATACTAGAAGGCCAACAAAATATTAGTTATTACAGAAATATTTTTTTATGTACAATTTATAAAAATTAATAAAATTTTGCCATTTTCTGCTTCAATTGATCAAAAACAAAAGGTTCTTTATTGCGATTGTAATGATAAACCATTTTATTAATAATATAAAATCAGGTAATTTTCGTTAAATACGTTCGCTAAATTTTAAAATATCTAATATTATCTAAATATTTTCTAATACTTTCTAATTTTTTCTCAAATTTTTCTTATATTTAATTTACTCTCACAACTATTTAAAAATTTCATACTATTTATTGTTAAGGAATATCCTATATGAAAAGGGATTACACATGAAATTTCTTTTAGAAGATTTTATTATTAAACATATCCGATTTATTTAATTAAATAAAGTTCTAGAAGTTCCCCACTAGTTTACTGGAATGACATATATCCAGTCATGTTTGGATATTTATCATAAGAATTTATCAACAAAGGATTTTTATCCAATCAAAAATTATTATTTAACTACTTTTTAACTTCTAACAAAAAATTGTTGAACATGTACATATATTTATCTATTTTTAAAAAAAAAATCTTAACTTTACAATTGTCTAACTAATCAACTCAATTTATTTCTTTAATTAATTGAAATAAATATATTACCAACATTTGATCTACGAATAAGTCATCCATTTGTACCATACCAATGATATACCTACTAATGATCCTATTATAATAATTATTTGTGCCGTGGATAAACTAGTTGAGTTATCACCTGGAAGCATTATATATGTTAAGCGCAAAAAAAACCTCCACATATTTGTGATCTATTACCTACACAACTAGAACTGCAATGTTCTGGACTTCTTTGGAAGCAAATCATTACCGCAAAAAAAAAAAAATTGATTTCCAGCTTCTAATCCTGAACCCTTGCTATTACAGTACTTTATGCACTTATCAATTGTATCTTCAACTTCTTTCTCATGCACTTCAATATTATTTAATATCCTCTTATAACAGAACTATCTTTAATGCAAGCTAAAAATCGAGGTTTATATCGAAGATTGCTAATATTTTTGAGATTACTAATTATGTCAAGTTTTTCTTCTATATTTATATTCCCCCCCCGTTTTTACGGCACTTTGGTATCCCAATCTTTACATGTTTATTGATTGGTTGTATGTATTGATTATATTAAGATTAATATTAATATTTCTAAGAGTCCGATTCAATTTACTCACGTCGCCCTTTATTACAGGTTGTGATCGCTATCCTATTATCATTATCATTATTATTTGGATTATTACTATTATTATTATTTACATTTTCTCCTAAATCTATTATATTAAGATTATTATTTAGGAAAACGCACACTTATTGGTTACTACCAGTGTTCCTTTCTGTGTTAAACGTGTCGGAGTCACTAGGAGGCCCCACTTACTCTTAGTTCTAGTGAATCTATCCAGCCCATCATTTGTTGCATGGCTGTAACGATTTTATCAGTCGTTGCAGATGCTGGGCTCGTCTACATTTGCTTCCATAGCATTCCACACGTGTTCTTCAAGATGTGACAAACGTTCTGTGATTTCTAACAACATGGATTTCGATTCTTTCTAACCTGTCATCGTTCGAGATATTCGTTCCTTTACCCAACGACGTGTTTTGTTTTCTCACCATACTTGTCATTAGTCGTACAATTATAATCAAGACAGCCTGCACAAGTTTTATTACAAAATGTACCGTCTATTAGATTATACGAAGGCTCAATAGTGTCGTTTCCACAATAACACTCGCTTCCTTTTTTTGATAGCGGCATATTTAAAAAGCAGTCACCACAATGGATAGTATACGATATGGGATCCATCAAGGCAGGATACAAATCTTCATCCGTAAACTCGTCTTTATAACGATTAGAAAAACTTAGACCTGGACGATTTAGCAAACTAAGTCCATTAAGAGTTTCATTGGAAGTTCCCTTTAACTCATAACATCTCTTTAGAGAGCCATAAGGAACACCTCGTTAAATTTGAGTTTTAAAACCCATTTCCTAAACATAGAAAAGGAAGAATTAAAAATATTAGTATATTTTATTTTAATATCGCTCTTTCCATTAAATTTCTTTCTCAACTATAAAGATAAGTACAATACTAAAATCTCAAGTTTCTTCTAGCTATCAGAAATTTAGGTAAGTATACCTACTAAAATTCACTTGCAAAGCAAGGGTACTTATGTGCCAGTCTCTAGATTCTTACTTTGGCTTTATAGATTATTCGGAATTAGAGGTAAACACAGATTACCATTATTATGAATATTATAAAAACATTAATTACATAAAAAGAAATTCATATAAATCTTAAGAGATTTATTATATCGCTCATTTTGGAATCATTAAAGCGTATATTATTTTGTACTTCCAACAAACGGTCACGGATTAGGGGAGCTTTGTTTCACAGAATAAAAATATATTTTTATATCAAATACCATTATGGATTTGATCCTTTTCCGTCCGTATTTGAAATTTTGATTAGAGACCATTAGTCGAAATATATAATATATTTTTAACAAAGCAGAATAAAGAATATCGCGGTTTCAAAGTTTGTGGAGTCCGAAGAAGAATCATTATCACCAAGATTTTCCCGAGCCCATGTCGGGACCTGAGGAAATAATTATGGTAGAAGAAGAGCCTAACACCAAAGACTAATACTGAAAAAAAATAATTTTTTTTTTACTACTAATCGAATATGTAGGATTAATTAAATAAAAATATAAAAAAAATAAAATTAATTATTTTGACTTTGAATGAATGAAATTTGCATAATAAAATTGTTTTTATGATCTTTTCAATTATCTTTCGAAAAAAATTTCTTCTCTAGTGCGGTTTGACACTCTAAAAAGAGAATTATTGACTCAAATATACTAAAATACAAAATAATCCCTTCTACCCGTTGACCAGACTCATATCCAAAAAAAAATAAAGATAAATGACCTATCTCCTAACCCACAAAATAAACAATTAAAAATAATTAACCTGTACGCTGATTTGTACTCAGGTATTCAAAAGTAGTCAAAAAAAAAAAAAATCCAAAATGCAAAAAGATTAAATCTTCATTAGTATCATCTAAATAGATAAGTAATTTTAGTATTTCATTTATAAAATTTTTATATGTTATTTTTTAATAATAATAATTACTTTCGATATTTTATTATTTATTTGATTACAATCTAGATAAATAAATTTATTAAGCTTTAGTGAATAATATTGTAGTTTGTTTCTTTCAAAAATTTAATTTTTTTACTTTTTTGTACACGAATGGAAATAATATATTTTTAGAAATACTTAATAAAAATAATAATAGATGCTAAAAGTATATACTTTACTGATTTGAATTTTTAGCCTTCGCACTAGCATCAACGGATGAAACCAATTTTTTTTTTTCAAAAAACCCAGATGAAAAAAAATGAAAGAAAAATTTAATTCTGCCCAGTGGTGACAATCACCACTGGTGATCTTTAGCAATTTTCTTTTCAATTTACTTGGCGTAATTGATTATTGGTGATAAAAATTGTCCAAGATAAATTATTCAACTATAATTTAATATTATTATTATCAGCAGTTTAGACATACTTTATCGATATTAATATTATTATACAATAATAGAATGATTATCTATCTAAAGAATATGAATGATCAATTGAAGGAGCATAATTAAATAATTAATTATGATACTGATAAAAAGTTCTTATTTTTTTTTTTATTCTCTTTATTTAATTAAAAATAATACCACAAATTATAATATTCTTACTAGTACAAGAAACTTCTCTATTGACGAATAGAAATATAAATAAAGTAAATAATTTCACAAAAAATATATTTATTCTATTATCATTTATCACTTAATATATTTTACTTATTATTGCTATTTGCTAATTCTATTACTGTTCAAATAAACAAAAATCGTTATATTCTATTTATGATAATTCACGAAATGGAAATTCCTATAAATTGGAATAAATTTGGAAATTCTGACCTATGAATTGACTGCTTATATTTAATAAATCTTACCATCAATCGGAATCCTATTCATGATAAATCTGTCTCATTTTTTCCATTTGACTAGTGATAAGAAGCTTTCTTAAGAATATCGAATTTGGAATTACTTCAACTTCAACTTTAGGTTGATTTTGTATTTTTCGAATTGTCAAAGTTTAAGAATAATTGGAGGGCAAGAAGAAAGAAAAGAAAGGGAATACAAGAAGAATAAAAAGGAGCAGGAGTAACCAGAGGAGGTAACAGAAGAGATAAATTTTTCTTAAAGCAGCATAGGTTTGAAAATGGGTTTAGGCATTTTACAAATTGAAAAGAAAAACTTTTCTTTTTATATCTTATAATAATTATTTATATTAACTTAATAAAATATATAGTAAAATATAAATTATGTATAGTAATAGTTTTTTTTTTTTTATAATACAGAGATGAGATAAGATAAGATATGCAGCGAAAAAATTTCCCCATAGGTTGAAAATCACTAACCAAAATTTCTAAATATGTTAAACATTGTCTCCTGACTCCGAAAAAAATCTAAAAAATAATAATAGAAATTTTTTTTGTTAATTGGTGCTGAGTCATATAATGATGTATGACGTAACATATTTCAAATTATAATCTCTATGTAAGACTGCGACAATTATGTAATAATTATCGATTTCTCTATACATGCTTTAGTTATGCTCTCTCTGTCTTCGAAATATACTTTTTATTAAATTAACTACTAAAAATTTATTATAGCACTTAAAATAATTTTCATTTCCTCAGACTTCTTTTAATAATTCTTATCAATAGTTTCACTATATAAACTCTTTTGATTACCCGATTGAACTCCAACAATCACACATACTAAAATATGTTTAATATCACGATACTATTTTAACGTACATGGAGTTATTCAATTAGCAAAAATACAAAAATCATCTTCCCATTTTTCGTCTAATAAAAGTATTAGCTAGAAACCTCAAAATTTATATTTTATTTTCAAAAATATATTACAATAAAAAGAAAACTGTTTAAAAATCATCGAATATTTCTCACATTGACTTAATAGCTTTAAACTTGGAAAATTATATAAATTAAGAAAATTTTGTCTTTTCAAACTCTAATAACTTCCGTGAAAACAAAATTTGAAAAACTAGTCCCATCCTAAATTATGTATTCTGAATATAACTAATATAACTCTAATAACTTCTATGAAAACAAATTTTGAAAAATTAAAAATATTAAATTATGTTCCATTAGAAAATTTAGGCAGGAAAGATAATTATTTGTTTAGGGAATTATTTTCAGAATTCTTGGAACCAGTCTAATTTGTCTCCTGACCACAAACCCATTTATTGTATTTTATTTGCAACAGAATCTCTTAATCGACCCATCTTCTTCCATATTCCTTTCGATCACAATCGGCTTTTCTACACCCTCCACTTTCCATTTCCGAATATATACTATCACCACACCAATGACTATTAGACCTACAACTAATCCTACTGTTATACCAATTATTTTTTTTGTTTTGGATGAACCAGTTGAGTTATCACCCTCATTTTTAATATCAACCTTGGAAGCATTATATACGCTAAGCGCAAAAAAGCCTCCACATATTTGTGATCTATTACCCACGCAGCTACAGCTGCAATGTTCTAGATCTAAATTAATATCTTTGGAAGTAAAATCATTACCGCAAAAACATTGATTTCCTGCTTCTAATCCTGCATATCCAAAGATACCTTTGCTATTACAGTACTTTATGCACTTATCAATTGTATCAACTCCCGTCTCGTACACTTCAGTACTATTTAATATCCTCTTATAACAATCAGAACTATCTTTAATACAGTTTAAAAAGCGAGGTTCATATCGAGGATTATTTCTATTTTTGAGATTACTAATTATTTCAAGTTTTTCTTCTATATATATATTTCCCCCGTCTGTTGGCACTTTGTTATCCGGAATCTTTACATCATAAACTGTGTAAACAGTTTCCCCACCACACTTGTCATTAGTCGAACAATTATAATCAAGACATCCTACACAAGTTTTATTACAAAATGTATTGTTTATTTGATTATACGATGACTCAATAGTATCGTTTCCACAATAACATTCATTTCCGTTTTTGAGAGCTGCATATTTAAAAAAGTAGTCACCACAATGGATAGTACATGATATGGGATCCATCAAGGCAGGATACAAATCTTCATCCGTAAACTCATCTTTATAAGGATTAGAAAAACTTAGACCTGGACGATTTAACAAACTAAGTCCAAAAAAAGTTTCATTGGAATTTTCCTTTAACTCATAACATCCTTTTAGAGAACCATAAGAAGCACCTCGTTGAATTTGAGTTTTCAAACAAAGGTCCTGCCCATTTACTAGACATAGAAAAAGAAGAATTAAAAATATTATTTTCATTTTAATATATAATATATGTGTTTTAATAAGTTCAAAAATAAGAATATCGTTCTTTCCGCTAAATTTCTTTTCTCAACTATAAAGAAAAGAGCAAGGTTTAAATAAAAAAAATTTACTAATAATAAGTATGGAATGATAAATAGCAAGACCTCCGCGAAAATCAAAACTGCCAGGCAAACAAAAACAGTAAAATTATACTGTGCTGTATAATTGTGCATAATGCACGACAAAATTCGGAAACTAAGATAGGTACTCCTATCAAGTCTTCTGATTCTTTCGAAACAAAAAGATAAGGACAATACAAAAATCTCAAGCTTCTTCTAGCTATAGGCAGATTCTTTCTTTGGCTTTAAAGATTATTCTTATTATGAAGATTATTAAAACATTAATTACATAAAAAGAAATTCATACAATTATTATATCGCTTATTTTAGGTCATTAAAGCGTATACCTCCAAAAATCGGGAGTACGAAAAATTAAACTTTTCATCCGGATTATATAAACTTCTGCTTTAAGATTCATAAATATATATATATATATTTATAATAAAAAATATATTCATTTAGTACCCAATTTAAATCGAATGTTTTTGTGTAATGCAGATCGCTCAAATCCAGAAAAGGAAATATTAACAATGGCCTTTTCTGAATTTGGGCCCTATCATGTGTAAAATTTATACCGTATAATCCGTATAATATAAAAACATCTCTTTGTATTACTGTGTATATTAAACTAATGATTTGAGAGATCGATTTTACAAATGTACTGATAAAAGTATACTCATTAAATTGATTTATTTATTTAAATAATAGTACAAGTAATAATAACGACAGCAGATTATATTATTACAAGTAATATTAAAAGTAGGATACGATTCTATTAATAAAATAGTAATAACAATTTTAATAATGTCTCGACTTGGATAATAATTACAGTAGATGCTATTTTATTATTACAAGAAACTTCTCTCTCATGATATAAATAGAATTTCTAATAATAATAATAAAATAAATAAATAAATTTATTCTATTATCATTTATTATTACAATATATATTGATTATTTGTTATATTTTACTTACTAATTGAAATTATTATGCTATTGCTATTGTATTGTTGTTAATATTCCAATAATAATATCTACTATCAATACCTGAATATCTAATAAGTTAAAAATAAATAAACAAATTAAAAATAAAAATGAATAAGTTATAAATGATAAAATGAATTTTTGTAATTTACTTGAATAATTTTCTATACACTAAGAACTAAGAGTAGAACTAGTAGAACTAATAATAGTAGTCCTGGAGAAGGAAGAAACAGTTAAATTTTAAAAATCAAGCTAATACTGCAGAATTAAGTAAATTAAATTTTGAAGTAGCATTATCACAATTGTCTTTGTTATTATTATATTTATTTTATTTTTCTTTTGAACTTGTTCAACTCCTAAATGATATTTAATATATTTAATACATCCTGAAAATCCATCAAGAAAAACTATCAGATTAGGAAATAAAACATCATTATTATTATCATTGTTTTTATTATTGTCCCCTTTACAATAGAGATTGGCACATCACAAATGAGACAAATAAAAACTCTTTTTTCATTAATACAAGAATACTGTTTAGATGTTTTGATAATGTTGATATTTGAAAGAAAGTAATCTTGTTTATAATTTATGTTGGCACATTTGTGTTGTATATATACTTATAAATGACAAAAAACTGAAAGTCCAAAAATTTAACTAATATATATTTTTAGTAGAGATGAATTCAAAGGGAAAATGTCATTGCTTTTTTGTAGAATATAATATACATGTTGTCAAAATTGTTTTGGCATAGTAAAATAATTTAATATTTGGAATTAAAATTTGGAATTTGGAATCTGAAATTTTAAATAATGATAATTCTTAAATATAACACTTACTATAATTTATACAACTGATTTACACTATTAATAAATTATAATAAAAATTCAAATAAGAAATATAAAAATAAGCTAATATACATTTTGAAATTTTGATCTTCTATACAAAATTTTGGACATACAGTAATGTCAATTTGAGTTTGAATAAATATTTTAGAATGATGCAGATAAATATTTTGGATAATACAGATAAAGTTTATTAATATATCATATAGTGCAGAAAGTTTAAAACCATCCAATTTTTTAAACTATAAGTTCTAGATAAAGATAGTATCTCTAATTATTTTTTCAAGTCCTTAATATTGTGAATTTTTTAAATGAAATTACAGTACAGATCCACATTTTCACAATTACAGTAATTGTGAACTTTTGTATAATAATGATTCTATTTTTAGAATTTCCATGTTCCTGGTTTCAAAATAATATTTTTTTTATCACAATTGGATACTTGTACACAAAATCAAATGTGTAATTCTGAAATTAATTTTGGAAAAAAAAGTCAAAAAAGTTTTTTATAAAAAATAAAATTATTTTATATAAAAGATTTCTATTTTTTAATTAAAAATATATTTAACTAAATACTTTTTTACTTCTATATATTGTTACCCTTCTAATCCTTAACTTTGTAGAAAGATAACAGTGACAAAACTTAAACTATTAAACTAATTTACTACTTTAATAATCATACAAATATAACTTTAACTAACAATTAATTGAACTAAAAAAGGTATGGGTAAAGAAATTATGATATAGTCAATTATGAAAGAGATGATTCAACTATTAATAGTGATATATGGACTTGTTAATAGACAAAACAATTGATCCTCCTAAAGTCACCTCCTATATAATCACTCCTCCCCTTAAATCACACTTGTACTTAGTTCTGATTTTTTATATTATACATGTTCCCAAAATTGATTTTGAATTTTTGAAGTATTTCAACTTTTTGAGATTTATGCAGAATCTATTCTATATATAGAAATAAAAAAAGTGCCTAATTATGTATATATTCAATCAAAGAATAAATCTGAATGGTCAAAAAATTTTGAATTTTAAGTAAAATAATTTCATCTTCTATGAAAAACTATTTTAACTTTTTTTCTGAAATTGCAATTTCGGAATCCAAAATAATTTTGCGGACAAGTATATTTTATATATAAAATTTTCTCTTTATAGTCACAATATTATATATAAATATAATTACACCACTTGTAAATTCTGATGTTATATAAATATATAAAAAATTCTTTTATATAATCACAGGATTTTTTAGTGCAATTTGTGAAATCTACAAAATCTATATTATGCAATTTCGCAATACACAATGTGCAGTGCATGCAACATACTGTTACCCTTGATTTTGCCTTTATTTTTTATTATTTATTTATATATTTTATATCATATATTTATTATTTTATTATTATTTATTATTTATTTCTTATTATTTTATAATATTACAATAGATAATTTATTAGGCTATAGTACAAATTAAATATTATTACTTAAATTAGTAAATTTCTAAATTCTTGTTAATCTGTAACACTAGAATATAAATTAGAGTACTAGTCATAGTACAAGTTGATATTTCAGTTAATTTACAAGTTAAATTAATAGTTAAGATACTAGATAGGATATTAACATAGATGCTAGTATAGTTTTCAGTTAGATTACAAATTAACTTTACAGTTAATTCTATAATGTATATAAAGGCTGAGAATTTCTCAACTTAGTCTTCAGTTCAAAAAGTTCAGTCAGTCAGTTCAATTAGTTTTCACTGCAGTTCTTTAAAAAATTTAGAATTAGGATTTATTAAATAATAAAATTAATATTACAAAATTCTTTGAGTTCCTTGTTTATTGTATTCTTTTGATAATTAATAAATTGTTTGTTCCTATTAACAAGTCTTCATGTCACTATTAATACACCTCTTTCATAATTGATTATATATAATTCCTTCTACACATAAACCTTTTTATTGTGATTGTTTTATTTGAGATTAATAATTTTATAGTTTTTTTTGTTAGTTTTAGTAATATTTAATCCTGTTGTTAAAACAATTTGCAGATGTAATTGTTTTATTAATTAATTTATTGGATATATTGAGATAATTATATATATATGTAAGATTATGTGTACAGACAGATAGACAAATTTTGTTATAGAGCTGTAGTATACTTAAAAATATAAGTCTTTTCCTTTACTATGTTCCAAACAATAAATTATAACAATTAAGATAATAAATTTGGTTTTTATCATTGTAATAAATTTGAAATAAAATTTGAAACAATAAAATATTTTAATTGTCAATTATTATAAACTCTTCCCATTAATCACTTGTACCAAATATTCCCACAGTAGAGAAATACAATTTTTCACTGTAGTTATATATAAAACTTAGTTATTTTTCTATCTTTTTTACTCGTATGAATAAGAAAAAACATAAATACAATACCAGAAGTATTTCTGGTCAACAGGATAATAACAACAACCAAGAAAATGAAGAAAATATGAATTTTATTCCTACAGCTAACAACATACAAAATGAAAATAATACAACTATGAATATAGAAGAAGAAATAAAGGTACCTTTGGTACCAGTGCACGCAA